>CAHIKZ030004049.1:120000-135000 GCA_903632075.3 Acanthosepion pharaonis
ATCATGAAATATATAGATACACATTGCGATATACATACATACAAACATAGATAAACATACATCTAATCAATAAAAAAACAACAACTAGTTGCCTCTGAGGTCGTTGAAAAAACAGAAATGTACCTGAGCCGGTGTCTGCAACAGGAATGTGAAAAAAGAAAAAAACAAATAAAAAAATGAGACAAACAAAAAAGTGAAGGAGCAGGCAAACGAAAGAAAGAAAGAAACAAACAAAGAAACAAAGAATAAAAAAAGACACACATGAATAGAAATCAAGAAACAATTACGAGAGAGAGAGTTAAAATGAAAGCAAAAAGAAGGGAACAACGATTTAGGAACGGAAAGAAAGAAAGAAAGAAAGAAAGAAAGAAAGAAAGAAAGAAAGAAAGAAAGAAAAAGAGACAGTCGAAAATCAAAGAAAGAAAACTAGAAGAAACAAAATTAATGAGAAATGAAAGAAAGAAAGAAAGAAAGAAAGAAAAGGAAAGGAAAAAAGAAAGAAAGGAAGATAGAAAAGGAATAAGAGCAAGAAAGAAAAGAACAAAAGAAAGAAAGAAAAAGATTAAGAGAAAAGAAAGAAAAGCATAAAAGAAAGAAAAAAAAAACAAAAATATTTCTGTTATATATATATATATATCTTTATTTGAGTTCTTTATTGTCACGATTATTGTTTCTCCTTTCCTTTCTTCTGTTATTGATTTTGTTTGAAACGCATCCAGTTCAACTTCCTGTCTTTCTTTCTCTTATCGTCCCACTTACTCACTGCTATTTACTCTCTTTACCCACCATTTCGAAGTTTACCCACCCCCAACTAATCTGGGTGTCCTATTTCACATTCAGCTTCCATTTCTTCATCATGTTCATTACGATATTTTTTTCTTATTTTATCTATTATTTATTTATATATTTTCCTTTTTTCTTGTTTGCCTGGCATCATCAAGCCGCATGAATATTTAACGACGTCCGCATGCAGATAAGGGCAAAGTTGCCGTATGTTGATGGCCTGAAAAGCGAAAGTGAAAGTGAAAGTAGCTATGAAATCCCAATGATGGCAAAAACAATGTCGATAGACATCAGAATTTACAACGAATGACTGATAAATCTTTTGGAAACCAGAGATTATAACGAGTATTATTTTGTCAAGTTACTGAAATAGAATCAACTGCACAAAACTTCAATGTTGTCATCTCTTAACAATCACATATGTTATATATATGAGGGACACGGTAAAGTTCTTGGTGCGACTTTACCGATTTTCACCACACACACACAAACACACACACACACACACACACACACACACACACATATATATATATATATATATATATATATATATATATATATATATATATATATATTATACAGCAAAAAAAATGCAGGAATGTCCCAAGATTGCAACCAGTTTGTAATATTTTTTTGCTGTAAAATATATACGCTCTGTTATAATAAATATATTGAGCTCTCTTTGTGGATCAGTTTTAATATTTGATGTTACTAGGATCCACCAGCATTATATATCAACGAATCTATTGCCTTTATTATATATATATATATATATATATATATATATATATTCACGAATTTTTTTTCTGTATATTACAATTGAATAAAGGAAATATACGGAAAAATATACGTAAATATGAAAAGATTATGATAAAAATAAGCAAACATAATGCATGTAATTTATTCAATCAGACATGCCTAAAAAGAAGTTCCTTCCTAAATAAACAAATATATATATATATATATATATATATATATATATATATATATATATATATATATATATATATATAGCGTTTAGAACATTTGCTCTCCGACCATGAGGCCCGTGTTCGAATCTCAAAATAGTCCATCATCTCCAGAGGACTGTATTGAGATTCGAACACGGGCCTCATGTTCGGAAAGCGAATATTCAAAACGCTCGGGCACGGGATCTTTTTTGGGAGCTGTTGATGGTTTTTCGAGCAGAAAGTCACAAGTCATCGTGATTGAGAGGGTTTAAGCGCACTGACCTTGTTCAAACTGTTGATCATACAACATAATACGCTCTCTACCAGAAAACTAGTTAACAAATTAAGTATAATCCACATGTGGGCAATGTGGGTGTTGAATAAACACAAATGTGCCTGAACAGGCGTCTGTAAAAGGGATTGTGTAGCCGCCTTAAATGACAGACATACTCCGATACGAGCGGCCAGAAGAAATATACCATATATATATATATATATATATATATATATATATATATATATATGTAAATGAACATTGAAACCAACACTCAGGGTGGCAGGATTACAATATATTAAACAATACACAGACAAAACAATAATGTTAGTCTGTTTTTGTTTACATGGAAGAATTCCAAGCAACGACAAACTCGTGCTTACGTCACACTGGATGCGAAAATCGCACCGCACCTCTTGACGTCACACGTGACCACGCGAGAGTGAAAACGAGAAGTATTAAGTATATTCTTTTGTCCGTGTATTGTTTAATATATTGTAATGTAATTGTCATCTTTGGTAATGGCTTATGTAAGCCGAAAGCTTAGATAGGATTTAAAAAATATGTATCAATATTATGATTTTCTTTCTTCTTTTAATGATAATGTTATTAAGCTTATCAGACGATATGAAAAGAATTTACAGAAAATAAATAGACAAAACTTGTCTATATTATTTAATGAAACAGGTATGAATGAAAAAATGCTACCTCAATAGACACACACACACACACATATTTTGAATATGTCTGCTTTTTTCCCCTTCTTTTTTCTCTCTCTTTTTCCTTTTACTTTATTTCCTTTCCTCAGTATTCCTATATATCACTTCCTTTTTCTTTTACCACGTAAATAGGTCAGGTTTAGGTCGCTCCTCCTACCCCAATTTAAAGCTTATTTAAGAGAGATGTAAATTTAACCCTCACTATATATTGTCTCTTTAACCACCACCTTCACCCTCCCTGTTTAATTGCATAAATTACACTACCCATCAATTTCTAATCAAATTTTTCCTCTCATTTCATTGTTGGAAGTGTTACCTGATGATACGAAATCCTTTAAAAAGGATTTTGGTGAAATAAATTATTGTTATGGTACCTTAAAGTGTCTGTTGTTCATTAAATATATATATATATATATATATATATATATATATATATATATATATATATATATATATATATATATATATATATTAATTTGCTCTTAATTTATCTCAAATATATATATATATATATATATATATATATATATATATATTAATTTGCTCTTAATTTATCTCAGATTTTTTAATTATTTGATTCATTTATTATTATTTATATTACTTTTTTATTTCATTTTGTGTTGGATATAATTATTTTTTTTATTATTATTAATAATAATAATATTATTAATAATAAGAATAATAATAATAGTTTAAAATTGTGATGATGAGTTTTGTTGTTTGATATGACATGACTATTAGACATATTACTGTATCTATTTGAATTCAGATCACCTTCCAAACATACCTTATATCTTAACTTGTTCAGCCCTTTTTAAAAAATTGTTTCTAAGTCAACCTAACGACTCATATTTAATTCTTCCTACTTTCCTTTCTTTTTTTCCCTCCTCCTCTCTCTCTTCTCTTTCCCCCACTCTCCCTCTGTCTCAATCTCTTCAACCCCCCCTATCTATCTATCTCTTTCTCTCTTCCCTAAATTTCAAAAAAATAAAATCATATTGAAAATTCTATTTTTATTTCTTCCTTTTTTATTTTATTCTCTTTTCCTATCCCTTTTCTGTTTGTCTGGACAAATTGATTTCATTTCTAAAAAAAAAAAACAACCTTCCGACTGAAATAAATAAAATATATTCATGAAATAAATTATAACTGAAATGGATTTCATATATATATATATATATATATATATATATATATATATATATATATATATATGAAGAAAAATATACGGAAAAACAAACAAAAATCCTAATATGCAATTATGCTGTTTTAATGTTAATATAATGTCAACGTCGAACGTTTCGGTCTAGTAGACCATCTTCAGGACATTTTCATAAAACACAATTAACATTTTTCCGTATATTTTTTTCATACTGTCGGATATATATCCATACATTTTTACATATATATATATATATATATATATATATATATATATATATATATATATATATATATATATATATAATAGAATAGGTTAAGTCTAATAATTATTTAATATATTTTCTGTTTATATGTTATTTTAATACATTCATTTTATTTAAGTAAACGCAGATATCACGTAGCAGTTCAGTACTCTTTTTTTTTAAATAAAGAATATTAATTACTTTTACCCGCCTGAATGTTCGAGAAATTTCGTTGAAATCATGTGCTTCTCCGACAGGAATTGAACTTGTAACCCCAATGCAAGCCATCATTTGATCTGTTCTTCCACCTCGAAGAAGCGTTTCATTAGAAAAGTCCGAAATTTCCCGGCAGCGTTAATCCTAATCCTGGCAACTGTAGTAGTTGTAGTATCTTTAATCGGTATAGCGATATGCCACCAAAAAATAAATAAATAAACGAACTACCACAGTCAAGAGGTGTTGAGAACCCTAACAAGTTGGTAAGGGTCCGACTATATCCACGTGAATGCGTGAGAATCTGGTGTCGGGGGCACTAAATGATCCGATGGTGGATTTGGTATGTCTGTAAATTTTACACCTCTGACAATCCATACATGTGGAAACCCAATTCCTGGCGTCCCTTCTGATGTCGGGCCACACAAATCGATCTGAGATGAGTTTATAGATTGCCTGCTTGCTAAAATGTGATAAGCCGTGTAGTGTGTCAAACACAATCCTCCTGTGTGGAAGGGATATAAGGTATCAGGGTGGCTACCATAACATTACAGAGAAGGGTTTTGTTAAGGAAAGATTCAGGAAATTCTTGAAGTTTCAATGAATTGTTACTTATGACGTAATGAAATGTGGAACGGATTTTTGGTCAACTGAAATTAAATGCTGTCTCAGCGTGAAGAGACCAGATTTCTGTTTGAAACGTCATCTGCATTCTCTTTTCTTTTAACATGCCTCGGGTTTGTTGGGAATGGTGAAATATAATCGAGGTATCCGGTTTCACAGGCTGTATATTTATTACCCATGGTAGAAGTCAGAGATTTAAGGTCAGTAAAAATTGTAAAAACTCTATCTTCCAGCACGTGTATAAAGTGTTTAATAGCCAAGTAGATTGCCAGTAGTTCACGATAAAAAGTGCTATATCTAATCTGAGCAGGCGAAAGTTTAGCTGAGAAAATCGTGATAGGTTTGCGTTGTGAGTTAACCTGCTGTTCGGCCACTGCGCCAAATCCGGTGTACAGTGTAACCCGGATACAAGAGAGTTGTCGGGACCGGAGAAGAAGTCTCTTATATCCGGGTTTCTCTTATATCCGGGTTTGGTCTATTTTATATACATTAACACAGGCTCTAATTTGGGACCAGAGAAAATCTCTCTTATATCCGGGTTTCTCTTATATCCGGGTTTCTCTTATATCCGGGTTTGGTCTATTTATATACATTAACACAGGCTCTAATTTGGGACCAGAGAAAATCTCTCTTTATATCCGGGTTTCTCTTATATCCGGGTTTCTCATATCCGGGTTTCTCTTATATCCGGGTTACACTGTACAGTGTAACCCGGATACAAGAGAGTTGTCGGGACCGGAGAAGAAGTCTCTTATATCCGGGTTTCTCTTATATCCGGGTTTGGTCTATTTTATATACATTAACACAGGCTCTAATTTGGGACCAGAGAAAATCTCTCTTATATCCGGGTTTCTCTTATATCCGGGTTTCTCATATCCGGGTTTCTCTTATATCCGGGTTACACTGTACAGTGTAACCCGGATACAAGAGAGTTGTCGGGACCGGAGAAGAAGTCTGTTATATCCGGGTTTCTCTTATATCCGGGTTTGGTCTATTTTATATACATTAACACAGGCTCTTATTGGGGACCAGAGAAAATCTCTCTTATATCCGGGTTTCTCTTATATCCGGGTTTCTCTTATATCCGGGTTTCTCATATCCGGGTTTCTCATATCCGGGTTTCTCTTATATCCGGGTTACACTGTACAGTGTAACCCGGATACAAGAGAGTTGTCGGGACCGGAGAAGAAGTCTCTTATATCCGGGTTTCTCTTATATCCGGGTTTGGTCTATTTTATATACATTAACACAGGCTCTTATTTGGGACCAGAGAAAATCTCTCTTATATCCGGGTTTCTCTTATATCCGTGTTTCTCATATCCGGGTTTCTCTTATATCCGGGTTACACTGTACAGTGTAACCCGGATACAAGAGAGTTGTCGGGACCGGAGAAGAAGTCTCTTATATCCGGGTTTCTCTTATATCCGGGTTTGGTCTATTTTATATACATTAACACAGGCTCTAATTTGGGACCAGACTAAATCTCTCTTATATACGGGTTTCTCTTATATCCGGGTCTCTTATATCCGGGTTACACTGTATTTAAGAGGTTTACGAGTCGTTGGGTCGTGTTCTATAAAGGCTACTTTGGTGAAGTCTACCAGACTGGCTTATCAAAGACAGGCGTATATCAGTTTGTGTGGTGAATGGGGATGTACCGGCTGTCCACTCGTTCTTATATGATGTTATGTTTGATTGAATAAATACTTCCAAATAACTGGGACAATTCACTGTACTGACTCATGATGTCCACGTACCCTGTGGGGTACGTGACCGCGTCATTAGCAAGAATGATATTGTTATGTGTCGGAATTTCTATAATACTAAGAATTACTGTCTGATAAAGTTCTGGGATGCATGTGTACTGCTAGATCAAAATTCGCCAAAAAAGACTGCACCGAAGATATAATGTTTCACATCCCCTGGAGTGAAGTTCCAGTCGCTTCTTCACCCTTAAGGTGACCAACCAACCGTAAAGGAGGACAGATATTCCCTAGTAGATCAGTACTCTGTTCTTTATTACCAACGAAATCCTCCTGCCTCGTAATAATCTGCCTAGCTTTTGAAATGTGCCTTTGGCCATCCCGATGCGTCTTCGGATCTAAGCGTCGCACTTAAGAAATGCTGTCGGATTAAAAAATACATTCTTCTTCTATATGCGGCGTCCCTACAAGGCATAAGTGATCGTGGCTCTCGACAACTTCCTTTCTTATATTTTTTACTCCCCTTTGCTTAGCCCCCTACCCCGTTTTTATTTCTTTCTTTCCCCGTTTTAGAGCGACATTTCCTTAGAAAGCATTTCACTGCTACTGTAGGACCATACTTCCGTTGCCGCGAGTCTCTTCTTCATTTTTTGTCCAACATTCGCTGCCGTAAAGGAGGACAGATATCACGTAGCAGTTCAGTACTCTTTTATTTGTTATTAAAGAAATCCTCCTGATTCCTTATACTCTGTCTAGCTTTTGGAATACGTCTTTAGTCATCCCTACGCGTCTTCGGATCTCATAGTCTCAATTTCCGTCCTCTGTCAGAACACTTCCCAGATATTTAAATTTCCGTACCTGCTTGAGTACTCTTTCCTTTGTTACCAACGAAATCCTTGATATAATGGAATATGTTTTCCCCTTCACTTGAATATGATTGGCTGGTGTCCATCATAAATACCGACGGACGTGTAGGAGGGTCAGAGCCTTAGTCTGAGAGCTAAGTCTATAACGACGCCCATTGGACTATGCCATTGAACTACACTTCTTACCTGCGACTACGACGCGTACCAGTCGATTTGGAATATGCATACACCTGTGTTCCCTGTCACTGGAGTGTGATTGGCTGGTGTCCGTCATAAATACCGACGGACGTGTAGGAGAGTCAAGAGAGCCTTAGTCTGAGAGCTAAGTCTGTAACGACGCCCATTGGACTATGCCATTGATCTACACTTCTTACCTGCGACTACGACGCGTACCAGTCGATTACTGCTACCATATTCTATTGGTTATAGTAGCCAAACCCCTTAGCTACTTCGTTAAAATATATCCGTTTCCGAGACATATCACATATATATATATATATATATATATATATATATATATATAATGGAATATGCATACACCTGTTTTCCCTGTCAATGGAGTGTGATTGGCTGGTGTCCGTCATAAATACCGACGGACGTGTAGGGGAGTCAAGAGTCTTAGTCTGAGAGTTAAGTCTATAACGACGCCCATTGGACTACGCCATTGATCTACACTTCTTACATGCGACGTGTACCAGTCGATTACTGCTACCGTATTCTACTTGATTATAGTAGCCAAAACCACTTAGCTACTTCGTTCAAATATATCCTTTTCTGGGACATATCAATCCTCCTTTCTCGTAATACTCTGCCTAGCTTTTGGAATGCGTCTTTGGCCATCCCAATACGTCTTTGGATCTAAGTGTCTCACTTACCATCTTCTGTCAGGACACTTCCCAGATATATAAATTTCTACACCTGCTTGATTTTGGTTTCCACAAACTGCAAATTGCATGTCCGGCTCATCCTTTTACTGATGACCATGCATTCTGTCTTCTTGTAGCTCTTCGGGTTTTTTTTTTTTTGTTCATTTTAAAACATTGTTGCTCTCCTTGTAATAAATTTTGTTTATTATTGGTTGGTAGCTTTTGATACATATGTATCCCCTGAATATAACATTTATAGAAATAAGAAAAGTTTTCCAAGCCCTCCTTTCTCATTACGTGCACCAGAAATTTCAGCTGCTTCTTCTTGATCTTATGCATAAGTTTTCTCTTTGTTTTCATCCTCTCCAAGGCCACATCATTGCTCACACGCTCGGTCCATGATATCTTTATCATCTTTCTGTAGAACCACAACTCTTTAGCCACGAGTCTCACCTTCATCCTTCAACTACAGATCAAATGTGTTGTTGGTCGTTTTGCAATAAAATATATGGCTGGTAATTCTATTGAGTTGGCGTTTTTAAAACAATATTTATTGTGAAAAAAGAAACATAATTCGATAATAACATTTTTAAATTATTATTCCGGGGCGTATGATTATCGACACGCATTTTTATAACCTGAAAATAAAATAAGATTTTTATTAAAAAAAAATCTAAGCAAAACAGATTTTTTACTAACACCTGATGACATGTGTTAATACACATCGAAACATGATTATATTTATGTAGCGTTTTTTTTTTTTTTTACAAGTTTTTGATGCAATATCCTAAAATGAAGAATATTGCTCTATTTTTTAAATTGAATGTTACGAATGTCGGACTTATTAAAAAAGTAGACAAAATAACAATTTTTATTAACAAATAACTCGCCTACAAAAACGCCTGATAATTATGCACCAACCCAATACTATAAAACTGTATTGCAGGTCATTTTGCTTTAAAAATGTATTGTTGGTAATTTTGCTATAAATATATTGTTGATAAACTATAAAATTGTATTGCTTGAAAATTGTTGGTCATTTTACTATAAATATGTCGCTGCTGTAAAAGAGGACAGATATCCCTTAGCGGCCGAGTCCTCGTTTATTTGTTATTAACGAAATCCTCCTGTTTCCTTATACTCTGCTTAGCTTTTGGAATACGTCTTTAGCCATCCCTATACGTATATGTCAGCCTGTGCGTCGTGAAAAATGGGCCCCATCATACATGGAACAGATGCGCCTTTGTATTAACAGATGTACATCACATAGAAAGTCTGGAAGTGTGTCCGAAATAAAGTCCATGTCGACAGCTCCTGAAAGACGTGCTGGGAGAACATATGGACCTACCAGAAAAACACGTACAATTACAACCCACGCTTTAATCTTAAACTGATGCACTATATTGTACCAAGGGGATCCCGATCACCCCACAAATGGTGGTTGTGTTGATTTTGTTACGGTTTTTGGGGTATATATGTAACTAGTGAGCGAGTCAGAATGACTTATTTCCCTTTATAGTCTACCAATAGAAGGTTGACCAATCAGAAGCCGCACAACACTGTATCCGTCGTGTATAAAGGCGGCCATCTTTGTTTTCCTACCAACCTGATCAGAGGCAATTTGTCCGGCGAACAGGACAGACGGAAGAACTACACTCTGCTACTTTGCTGCGATATCCACTGCTAACCTGCACTATGCTTTCCTACTGTCTCCGAAATATCCACTGCAACCTCTGGATTCTATACTCGAGGACGACCGTCATGAAAATGTCTAACATTGAAACCGAGGTGGCGTGATTGGCTGATCTGCTAATTTTTTTAAATTTGTATATATATATATATATATATATATATATATATATATAAATATAATCACATAACGAAATATTAATTGATTGATTAAAACGATTTTTTTCGACAGGAAAAACTCGCACTATGGATGAAAATCCTTTTAATCCATATATTTTGATTTTCTAGCGATGGATGTCGCCAATAATCGCATTAATACTTCTGATTAATTCTATATGTGATTATTCTTTGTATGTAAATCATATGCTGCCTAATGTTTTATGTTTATATATATATATATATATATATATGTGTGTGTGTGTGTGTGTGTGTGTGTGTGTCTTCAGGCGATTTGGTCTAAATTAGATATTAAATTTAAAAGCTCTGCATTGTAATATTTCTTTTATTTTATTTTCTTTATACATGTAGAGTACGTTTTAATGCTGTTGTTTCCTGGTCTAATTCAATACTGACCAATGGCTTTTTTATAATCATGTATATGGAGTAATGGATAGCGGCCTGGATTGAGGAATCGCAGAGCCGAGTTCGAATCGAATCCATTACATTCACTTACGTTCTAATACCCTTGGGAAAGGTATGAATCCTCTTTCTCTCCCTCCAGCTATGGGTAAAATAGCAGGACAGACTGGGTTCTATAGCCTTGGATGGCAACTGGTCTAGGAGAAGGACAACTCTGAATTCAAAACCTGCGGAGGGTCGTTTGGGAACCTTGTGGCATTCGATGCACCGGGTCTCTGTATTCGTCCCTTCACCACTATAATCAAATCTCATGTGCCGCTGTCGGTTTCCAGGAAACTGATCTGCTTGACCCTCATACGTCGAATCTCGACGGGAGAGTCGATTATTATACATATTATAAATTAATTGATTTAAAATATGTTTTTTCGCTACACAGTTCTAACCATGTTTCAAAAATGGAAGCTAAATGCCCCGAATTTAATTTTGTAATCCTCAAGCGAATTTCGAAATATATATATATATGGGCTAAAATAGATCTTAAATTTAAAAGCTCTGCATGTGAAATTTTTCGTTACTTTTCTTTTTCTCTTCTTTATATATATATATATATATATATATATATATATATATATATATGTATGTATGTATATATTATACAGCAAAAATCCACGACTGTCCCAAGAATGCGCCGGTTTGTAATATTTTGGGTCTGTAAAATATATACGCTCTGTTATAATAAATATATTGAGCTCTCTTTCTGCATCAGTTTTACTATTTGATATTACTAGAATCCACATGCATCATATATCAACGAATCTGTTACCTGTATTATATATATATATATATATATATATATATATATATATATATATATATATATATATTCTTCGCCGTTCTCACGACTCGTATTTGCATCCAAAACGAAATCTGAAGGTACTGAGTATAGAATGCCCTTTACGTAAATTGAATTTCCAAAATATATCTCTTTACCAAAATGCTGGTGAAGTTAACTATTACATATATTAGTCTTATAGTTTTCATAATTATATTCTGCCAAAAAACGTTTTAAAAAATTATATTCCTCAAAACATTATATTTGGCAATTAAAATAACCTGAATTATTAGCATATGAGCCTAAAATATTTGTATTTATTTAAAAATATTATTTTTATTTTCATTTACAGTGGTAGATCATGAGCGTGTCTGTGCTCTCTCTCTCTCTCTCTCTCTCTCTCTCTCTCTCTGTGTGTGTGTGTGTGTGTCTGCTTGTGTCTTGTGTGTACAAAGTCCACCAAAATATAATAAACACTTCAGAAAAGGAAAAATTGTTCGATCGTAGTTCGATGAAATTGAGAAAACACTGTTTGGATTTAATATAGTCTTATCAAACTGTGATAACACTGTTTATTTTTAGTATAGATTTATCAAATTGATATAACACTGTTTACTTTCAGTATAGTTTTATAAAATTGGGAAAACACTGTTTAAATTTAGTACAGTTTTATCAAATTGAGATAACACTGTTTACTTACAGATGGTATTACGCTCATAACTAAAGCATCAACAAATCCTAAAGGATGTTGTGTACCGCAGAAGACCGACTATATTGGCGACCCTAAGACAAGAAATAGAAAATGCATGCGCAGGAAGTCCACAGTACACTTTGACCAACATTGTCCCATCAGGAGATCGCCATATTAATAAATGTCTGGAAGTTAAAGGCCACCATTTTGAGCATCTCTTGTGATTGTAGAGTCCAAAGGTAACTTTTATTAATCTCATGATACCTGGATAAATTTATATCTAGATAGGTTTTTCTAAGTATGTATTTATTTTAAAGGGAGGATAATGTTTGTGTTTATGGGTTTGGGAGTTATAATTTTTTTTTTTTTTGTTTATTTGATTTTTTTTTTCAAACCTTTAACATATAGAATTCCGCTAAGATCGAAACCCAAGATTTTAACATTACAGCAGGCAAGTGGCAGCTGTCGACATTTCACCCTAGTTATTTTTGTTCGAAGGAAAGAGAGAACGTATCCTTCGGGTAAAATCAGAAAAAAAAATGTGTGGGTTAAGGTCTTCAGGCCTAGAAATGGCATTTCTTATTTAATGGTCCTTTTAGTTCAGATGAAGTTAACCATCCGGTGACTGAATGAGAGATTTAACATAAACAACACTTAGAAAGTAGAAAAAAAAAGAAATCTGATAATTCTTGAATGTTTAGATATGCATTTCATTGATATTTTCCTGTAGTTTGGATTATCTTGAAAAGTCGACCAAAAACGATAGGAGGTCTTTTTTGCTAAGCTTGAATTGTCTTTTAAATTGTGGATTATACGCTATTGAGTAATATACCAAAACACAATTGGAGTAATTTAAAACCTACGCATGAGTAGTCTTCTAATTCTAGATACATTGGCCATTGATTTAGGCACTAAAAACGATTGAAATGAATTGAAATTTAAGCCCGAATTGTATTTTGAAATCTAGATTATAGGCTATTGACTATTGAGCAATATACCAAAAACGATTGTAGTTACTTAAAACGTAAGCCTGGATTATCTTTTAAATTCTACATTATAGGCTATCGAGTAATATACCAAAAACGATTGTAGTTACTTAAAACGTAAGCCTGGATTATCTTTTAAATTCTACATTATAGGCTATCGAGTAATATACCAAAAACGATTGTAGTTACTTAAAACGTAAGCCTGAATTGTCTTTTAAAATCGACATTATAGGCTATCGAGTAATATACCAAAAACGATTGTAGTTAGTTAAAACCTATGCTTGAATTGTCTTTTAAATTCTACATTATAGGCCATTGAGTAATATACCAAAAGCGATTAAAGTCGCTTAAAACCCAAGCCTTGTCATTTAATTCTAGATTATATAATGTACGAAAACGATTGAAGCTACTTAAAACAGAGCTAGAATTTTCTTTTAAATTCTTGATTATAAGCCATTGTGTAATGTACAAAATTACTAAAGTCACTTTTCGTTGGTTTTGAATTTCCTTCGAAATTCCAGATTATGGGTCACTGAGGAAAATGACAAAAAACATAGAAGTCAGTTTTTCACTGAGCTTGAAGTGTCTTCTAAATTTTAGAGTAATAGACCATTGAGTAATGAACCATAACCGACAGAGTCACTTGTTGCTGACATGGACGTGTCTTCCGAATGCTTGTCTGTAGACCAGTCGTTCTCAACCGATTTTGGGCCATGCCCCACTTTGGTGTTTCTAAATTTTTGACGCACTCCTACTTCTTATATATTCAAAATTACACATGTACATATATACACACAAAATATTTTTATACTATATATGCATTGTATGTATTGTCATGCATTGACGTTAACACTGTCACTCAGACTCACTAGAAAAGAATTCACTGTTAATAACCCATTCTCGAATTGCCCCCTTATTCTGTTGGTATAGTGGTTTTCCAAGCATGGCTTAGATGCGACACACGGCCGAAAGCAGGCGACACCCAGTGAGGATCGAACTCACTACTCAGTGGTAAGTGTTCTAGCGAGACACGCTTGTTAACCATTACCCCTGGGGAAGTTCTTTTTATTCGATGCGTTGCTTAGATGTCGCACAAGGCCGAAAGCAGGGAACACCCAGTGAGGATCGAACTCACTACTCAGTCGTAATTGTTCTAGTGAGACAAGATTGCTAACTATTACACATGGAGATGTCCTTTTTATTCGAAACGTTGCTTAGATGTGGCTGTACGTGGCACCCGGTGAGAATCGAACTCCCTACCCAGTCGTAATTGTTCTAGCGAGACAAGCTTGTTAGCCATTACACCGCCTCGGGGTACCCTTATTCTGTTGGTACAGTAAGCCGAAGGATGTACATCCTACGCATACCCACTAAAACATTACCATGCCTCACCGGTTGGAAATCATTGCTATTATACATTGAGGACTCTTTGATTACCACCTGTACTACTTAGATAGATAGATAGATAGATAGATAGATAAACTCTGGTTTTAGTACGTTACACGGAATTATTACTGCACCCAAATAGATATATATATATATGGACTAATAGGGGGATGGGAGGTCCATTAAAGCCTATTGTCCGTAGATTGGAAGGGATTATTTTTGAGTTATAAAAACACTACAGTATCTACCAGTAGTTATGATCATAATGTAACTACTATAGACATGTATATAAGGCATAAATAAATATATACTTAATATAGATATATTAATCAAAGCTACGAAAATAATAGATTTCTCAACACCTACTTTTTCCCGCGCGCGCTAATGTATCGTACTTTATATACTGTACACCCGTCTTTGTTTACAATTT
>CAHIKZ030004049.1:150000-222500 GCA_903632075.3 Acanthosepion pharaonis
AGAAAATCACAATATTGATACATATTTTTTAATCCTATCTAAGCTTTCGGCTTGCAAAAGCCATTATCAAAGCTGACAATTACATTACAATATATTAAGCAATACACGGACAAGACAGTGATGATAGTCTGTTTCTGTTCACATGGATGATTTCCAAGCAAGGACAAACTCGTGCATATAAGACGATGGAACCGAAATTCACACCACAGCTCGTGACGTTACACATGACCACGCGAGAGTGAATTCGAGAAGTATTAAGTATGGGAAGCCGTTGGTATAAACCAGTGGCTTCTGTTACCAATTATAGGCATTTAAGAATATCTGTGGAGATTTCATAGTTTATTTTGTTCGGTTTCAACTGTTTAATCATTTCAACTCAAGTAAGGTGATAATGCCGCTAAGACGCAAGGGTTTACTCGGAGTGAAGAAGAATGTGAAGACTTTTGTAGAAGTAACCAGAAACTAAATTCGAAACAGGAAACGAGACAGAAACTTATACTCTTGTTCAAAAGACTGGGAAAGCGATTCAACCGGGCGACATGCGAATCTAAGGAATATTTAAGAATTTTTCCAAACAAATTTTTCAATCGATTCTCACTGTCATATCACACTGAAAGGATTCGATCCCATTCAATCCCTTAAGAGGCATTCGATCCAGATACGGCTGCAATTGGGGATCACTTGGCGTTACTATAGACAACAGATAAGTTCGTTTCATCGGGATATGTTCCGAGCATTAAGGAGCACGCCCATGGCTTAGCATCAGACCATATGAGGTCCGGACGGTCCAGTACAATCTTGATTTTGTCCTTGTTATTTGATCAAGGCTGGCTGTTGCTGAAAATCCACATACTGCAGACAGGAACAGACAGCGTTAATCGTTAAATGCGTATGAACAATCATGCGCGGACAATCGGTTTTCTGAATTTAGGTGAGACGGGGAAGACTCCTCTGTTGCGGCTTGTTCGTTGGCAGCCCTTGTTCATTGTTTGTGCAACCATATGTGACAAGATAACAAACTCATCGCAATTTCCTATGGATTAAAAACTTTTCACAAAACTGAAAGCACGAAAAGTAAGGAATAAAGGCACAAGACGAGGCCAACTTTTAAACAAATAATTAAAAAAAAATAATGGATATCAGTTATCAGCTGTTAATTTCCCTCTGAAAGTTGTCGACTGCCTTAGCCGGGTATTGAACTCACACTCTTTGGGTCCTGTCACTGGATCTAACTAACGCCCTTCTCCACTGTGACATGTGTCCTTGAGGACATCCATTAAACATGGCACGTGGAACTAGAACAGTCTACCCCAGTGAGCAAAATAAATGGTTCAGTTCGACATTCCAACCCCCTGAAGAAGGCCGGAGTGTACAACGGCCGAAACGTTGTAATAAATATGGGTTGAGGAATCGGAGAGCTGAGTTCGAACTCCAGTCGAATCCATTGTATCCACTTACGTGCTAATGCCCTTGGGAAATGTATGAATCTTCTTCTTCTCCCTCCAGCTATGGGTAAAACGCTGTCATAAATATGGCGACAAAGATGACGATAATAGTCCGAATAACGTAAATAATGTAACACGGTATTGCCTAAAAAAAAGAAGGAATGTTGTTACACAAGCCAAAATTGCTGTAATCAAGGATGGTTAAAAATTATCATAGCACACTCGCTTCCTTATGGAGCATTTATAATGCTCCATAAGGAAGCGAGTACAGGCTCTCGAGAAAGCAGTTGAACAACATGCTCCATAGGTTTCTATGGGGTTGAGGTCAGGAGATTGGGGCGGCCATTTCATAACACTCACCTGCTTCTCATCAAAGTATTCCTTCATCAATTTTTATTTGTAACAGGGAACATTATCCTGCGTAAAATGAGCTTGGTGGGGTCGATTTGCACCCTTTCAGCAGAAGAGAGCAGACAAGACTCTAATATTCTCTTGTACTGCTCACTCCCGAGGTTCTTTTCAATAGGTTTTAAGAAACCAGTTCCATGAAAAGAAAAGCATCCCCAGAACATTATACTGAACGGATGATTGACAGTACTTACTGCTAAAATTCAAAGAGATTTCAAAGCTTCTTCGGATATTAGATCGCTTATCGTTTGAATTTAGCTCAACTTTCGTTCATCGGAGAAGAGAACATTTAGTAAAAAAATCAGGTGAGTCAGTTTTATCGAACAGCACTGTATATATATATATATATATATATATATATATATATATATATATATATATAGAGAGAGAGAGAGAGTGAGTGAGTGAGAGTGTATTTTCCCTGACGATCCGCTTAGGTGTGTCTGGCTCACTAGGTTTATCTAGGTCTGCTCTACCGTTGTATTGAGCTTTAGTTAGTTGTTTACTCGTGTCGGGTTTTTTTTTCCTTTGGGCTTCAAACCTGTATCTCTGCGATTTTTGTCGACAGACTTTCATGTTTCTAGCTCTTTCTTTTTTTAAAACCTTTTTTTTCCCTCGAGATTGATTTGATTATTGGCAAAACAAAAATTCGAGGGTTTTTCGAAACGAGTATAGTTACCCATATATATATATATATATATATATATACGAATAAAAACAAAAGGAAGGCTTCTTTCCCAACGCTTTTCTTTCTGTAATTTTACCCTTTTTTATGTTTTTACAGAATATTGCATATATAGGGGGCTACTGGTAAATTGTCACCATTTTATATTTTCAAATACGCTCCGTTTTTGATTTTGTTTTTGAATGCACGATATAGTAGGGTCAGTTGGGCACCATCTTTAAAAAAAGAGCACCATGACGCAATTCACTCCTCCGGAAATTTGGAAACGGCATGCTGTACTCCTTGGCATTCGCGCCGGAAGCTCTAATCCATTCATAATGTTTGGGTGACATTCAGGGAAAGTGCAGAGGATTCGAAAACAGATGGATGAGACAAATGGTGATTACGAATATACGGCAGCTCGAAAAACTCACTCTGGTCGTTCTGTTAAGAAAAGAACTCCCGAAATTTATTGGTGAGGTCCTCACACTCAACAAAGATTCCTACTTCAAGTGCATTAAGGAGAGATTTCTGTCCTAGGTCAAGATGGTGGCTGCTGGAAAACACTATGTCTGACAACATGACTCTCCACCAGGCAAGAAAACCCAGTCAGGACTGCCAGTTATGGCTGCGACCATACCACCCCTAAAATCTGGCCACCTAACACCCAAGACTACAAATCTCTTGATTACGATGTGTGAGGCGCAGATGACAGCAAAAATGAACTGAAGGCAAGGATTATGGCAGAATTCACCCTCTTAAACAAGGAGACCGTCCAGAAGAGTTGCAGGAGATGCTGAAGTCGTGTGGCGGTCATAGCTGAAGTCATTACCGATTTTATAGAATAAATTTACTCTTTATTATTTCAAGATATATTGGTGCTGTTTTCGTAAAGATATCCGTTAAAATGCGATGTCATATTTCTTTTCATTTTTGCGTCATGTAGACGAAAATTTATCCATCGCATCCTGTATATGTGTATGTGTCCGTGTGTGTGTGTATGTGTGCGTGCGGATGATTCATATGTATTTGGCGTGTTCTGCTTTTTATATATATATATATATATATATATATATAAATCCGGCTCTTGAAAATTGCTTCGGCATGAAATTCGGAGTTGTGTAATATGTGCATTTCTTTAATTGAGAACTGTTCTGTTTCTTATACTATGGAGTATTTATATGTATTTGTATGAGATCGCTCGCTCGCATACCTACCCATACTTACCCATTCGATTATATATATATATATATATATATATATATATATATATATATATATTATTCTGAATATCACTTCTCATATATCTATCTATATATATATATACATACAGACAAACACACACAGATACACACACATACATATATATCTATATATATAATTTATATATATATATATAAAATTATTCTGAATACCAATTCTCACATATATATATACACATAAGACAAAACACACACGTACACAGACACACACACACACACACGCATATATATATATATATATATATATATATATATATATATACAAATGGGAGAAAAACAGATGGAGTAAACATCACTTTTCGTAGCATTTAGTTTTACTTGTTACCACAATCACCTGAAGAAGTACAATCACAGTATTGAAACATGAAAGCTTTTGTGTAACGATTTGAAAATGTTTTTTTATTATAATCCCTTAATATATATATATATATATATATATATATATATATATATATATATATAAGTATACAGCTTTTTTAATATTCATGATGTATAGATTTGTTAGCAATATATATATATATATATATATATATATATATATATATATATATATATATACCTTCTAAATCCTCTCTTCTGTCTGCGTTATTTTTAACTTCCAAAAGTTATCTGCACGCTTTTCTCACTTTGTCTTTGTCTCAATGTGAAATTACACAAAAAAGGTGAGGACGTTAATCGGAATATCTGTTCTCACCGATATGTCTGGCGTTTGTTGGGGGGGGGAACTTTTCTATTTCTTTTTTTATTATTCCTTATCGAAGCTCTGTTTTCGTGCTCGGAAGTTGTTTTTTTTTCCAATCTCGAACCTTGTTTCCCTTCTATAAACAAAATCTGTATCAACGACATATCACCCACCATCCACATTCTGCCACACACTAAAGAACCCACCACACCCGCCTACCTTCTCTTTCTCCTCCCTCCCTCTCTCTCCCTCTCCCTCCCTTTCTCTATCTCTCGTCGTTTCTCCTCTGTACGCTTTTTAATTTGCTTTCTTTTTTCACTCTCTCATGCACATTCCCTTATATAGATAATGCTTTAAAAATATAAGTAAATCGAAATATCTACGATTTTCCTTAGTGTAAACGTCTCTTTACATACATAATATATAACTAGTTTATGACCTCCGGACCAAATATATATATATATATATATATATATATATATATATATATATATATATATATATATATATATAATAAAAACTCAGTTTTATGGTATGTTATACTTATGTTTAAAATCTCAATATCAGGGGATAGAGCGTATGTAAATATAAAATATAAAGTTTCATATTGGAACACATTCTTCAAGCCAACATTAAACTGACTGTTACCTCGCGGTATTTATATATATATATATATATATATATATATATATATATATGTGTGTGTGTGTGTGTGTGTGTGTGTGTGTGTGTGTGTGTGTGTGTACAGGCGCGCTTGTGTGTGCACGTGTGTGTGAACACTGAAGTCACGACTCAGAGGCGACGAGACGTTTCATGCTAAATGCAATCATCAGGTATGACGACTGCGTCTGTCGCCTCTGAGTGTTGATTTCAATGTTCTCTTTTATATTACATACGCTCTGTCTCTGATATTGACCACTTTATCCGTTAAATATAGCATAATTTAAAACTATATTTCTTTATATATATATATATATATATATATATATATACCGAGAGAGAGAGAGAGAGAGAGAGAGAGAGAGAGAGAGAGAGAGAGAGAGAGAGAGAAGGAGAGAGATAATACTGATAATGCAAGACTCTCCTAGCGATTGAGTTCTTTGAGTGACTGGTGTGTTTATGAAAAGATAAATACGCAAAAATTAGCCTTTCTCGTCGATGGCCAAAGGGTTAGAATCTCCGACTGATACCAAATCTGTCGTGTTCTGGTCCTGGATGTCTAGCCACACACCAATGCCCAAGGAAAAATAAAGGATAAAAAAGAAAGAACTAAGAACATGAAATTGAGGCGAAAACAATTGTCCAGAATTCAAGCTCAGAGTCCAAAAACAAAACCTTCCAAACGAGTACAGCAAAATTAACTAAGTTCTCAATACGCTAAGTAGAGCAAACCTAACAATGAACCTGAAGAGCCAGGTAATCCTACCTAAGTTTCACCTACACGGATCGTCAGGGTCAACTGGCGCTGACGATTCGCCTAGGTGAAACCTAGGTAGGTTTACCTGGCTCTTTAGGTTCATAGTTATATATATATATATATATATATATATATATATATATATAGAGAGAGAGAGGGAGAGAGAAAGAGAGAGAGAGATGTCGAAATGAGCTAAATAAAGAGATATGATCTCCCTTAATTGTAGGTGATTACGTACACATACATATGAGAAAATAGCTATTTATTTATTCAATTTTGTAGACAAACCAGCGATCAATGTATTTAAACAGAGCTTTCAAGTATATGCTACAAATTATACATATACCTACGTTTACAGTACGACTCAGAGTTCCATGTTGCTTGTGCATGTGTGTATGGCAGTGTATTCCTAAACGTCATTGCGCCTGAGTTTGCCTATGTCGGCGTGTGCAGGTCATGAAGCTGTTTTTCAATGGATTTGTATGAAAATCTCATTGTTTTTATTAAATCAATATATAGAATTATAGTTCTACAGAAGAATGCTGAGAATACCATGGTCTATGGAGAATACCATGGTCTATGGAAAATACCATGGTCCATGGAGAATACCATGGTCTATGGAGAATACCATGGTCCATGGATCGAACATGTGAAGAACGATGTAGTTTTAAAGGAAATCGAAATAAAAAGGACACTTATACTTAACATCAGAAAGAAACAGTTTAAAAACTTAGAATACATAATGAGGAATGAGGGCTTAGAAAAATTGATACACACAGGGCGGATTGAAGGCCAGTGTGACAGAGGAAAGCAAGATCAACCTACCTAGCGTGCTTGAATAAGTAGATTGCGGAGAAGGATTAAGGAAAGATAACAAAACGACCAAGAGCTAAAAAGAAGAGATTGTGGAGAGCCATGATCGCCAAGGTCATGAAGGGACGCAGCACATAGAAGAATCCCCGGAAAGACTAGATTATTAACCATCACATGACAGTGGGTTGCATAGTTTGTTTTTTGTTTTTGTTTTGTTTTTTATTTTGATTTTTTTAAACATTTCACCCCAAGCAAGGTGGGAGTGCCAAGAGCACACAAGGGCTTACAGCGAGTGAAAGCAAGAGTAAAAAGGGGTGTTTGAGGAAAGGATATAGAGAAGGAAAAGGAACAAAATCAAGAAGATGTCAAGAAGATGTCGATTGACATTACATTTGAAGATTTGAAGATTACAGCTATATAACAGGAAGGGAGTTCCACTGTTGGGAAGTGCGAGAGAAGAAGCTGTTGGAGTAGAAGAGGCGGTTACATTTAACTGTTTCGATAGTAAAAGGGTGGGACCGAGTTGCCAACCTAGTACCACGCTTAAATTCATGCAGGCAGGGCACCAGTAAAAATAGCTCGAAAGAGCAGTTACCATGCAAATATTTGTAGAAAAGACAGAGGGAAGCCACATTACCTCGCTGAGAAAGTGACCGGAGTCGCAATGCCAGATCAGGACCTATCCGTCTTTGGATTTTGTCGAGAACCTCATGGTAAACAGCCGTGGCACCAGACCACTTATACACATGCCCCCCTATACACAATGAGTGAATTATTAACTATATATATATATATATATATATATATATATATATATATATATATATATATATATATATATGTGTGTGTGTGTGCATTCAGGCGGCATTTTTCATTGATATGTTTCATTAAATAATATAGACAAGTGTTGTCTATTTATTTTGTGTAAATTCTTTCATAACGTCTGATAATCTTAATAACATTGTCATTAAACGAAGAAAAGAAAATCACAATATTGATACATTTTTTTAATCCAATCAAGCTTTGGATTACATAAGCCATTATCAAATATGACAATTTCAGTACAATATATTAATCAATACATGGACATGGATGTGATGATGGTCTGCTTCTGTTTACATGGATGTTTTCCAAGCAACGATAAACACGTGCATATAAGACGCTGGAATTGAAAATCGCAACGCTGCTCATGACGTCACACGTGACCACGCGAGAGTGAATTCGAGAAGTATACACACACACACACACACACACATATATATATATATCGAAATAAATATATATATCAAAATATATATATATATATACATATATATATATACATATATATATATATATATATATATATATCACATATATGCATATATTTCTGTTTGTATGCCTAGAGATTTATATAATTCTATATTTTGAACGCTCTTTTCAGCATAAAATAATCATAATTCTAGTCTTTTCTCTAACCTCACTTGGAAACCTGACGTGTAAACGAAATCTACGGCGATTGTCACACAGTTTCTAGTGATAAGAGGTTAGTTACAATGAAAAAATATCAAAAGGTTGATTAAGAAGCTAAATAGAATATTAAAGAGAAGTAAAAAAAAAAAAAAATGGTGAAAAGCCCGGAATCGAAAAGGAAAAAATAAATAAAACGCAGAGAGAGAGACGGAATGAAAGGACGGAAAACAAAAGCGATGAGGAACTTATATAAATATATGATATAACAGGAAGCAAAAACAAAATAGAATATGAAGGGACGAAAGAAAGAAAGAAAGAAAAAAAGAAAGAAAGAAAGAAAGAAAGAAAAAGAAGAAGAAGAAAAAGAAGAAGAAGAAAGACAAAAAATAAAAAGAAAAGAAGAAGAAAAGTAAACAAAAAATAAAGCGAAGAGAAGAAAAAAAGAAGAAAAAGAAGAGGCTAAAGAAAACGATAAAGAAGAAAAAGAAGAAAAAAGCGAAAAGAAGAAAAAGGAAAAAGAAGAAAAAAGAAGGAAAGAAGAATAAAAAAAGAAGAAAAAGAAAAGAAGAAAAAGAAGAAAAGAAAAGAAAAGAAGAAAAGAAAAAAAAGAAAAAGAATAAAGAAAAAAAAAGAAAAAAAAAGCGAAAGAAGAAAAAAACAAAAAGGAAAAGAAGAAAAAAAAAGAAAAAAACAAAAATAACAAGAAAAGGAAAACAAAAAAGTAGAAAAAGTAAAAGAAAAAAAGAAGAAAAAAAAAAAAGAAAAAGAAGAAGGCTAAAGAAAGTTAAAAGAAAAAAAGAAGAAAAAGCAAAAAAGAAGAAAGAAAAAAAGAAAAGAAAAAAAAAAAAGAAGAAGAAAAGAAGACAAAAAAGAAGAAAAGAAAAAAAGAAGAAAAAAAGAAGTAAAAAAAAAAAAAGAAAACAAGAAACAAAAAGAAGAAGAAAAAAAAAAGAAAAGAGAAGAAAAGAAAAAAATAATAGGAAGAAAATGAAGAGAAAGAGTAGATAAAAACATTGTATGATGGAAAGAAAACAAAAAAGCGGAATGAAATTTAAAAAAAAGATAAAAGAAACTAAAAAAATTAAAAGAATTTACATGAAAAGATAAATAGATGGAAAAATTAAAGCCGTCGAAAAGGATTTTTTTTTTAAAAATCTGATGTTGCTAAGAAAAAGCACAAAAAGTCAAATAGAAAGGAGAAGAAAGAAGAAAATAAAAAATCGCTGTGAAATTAAAAAAAAAAAAACATGGTGAAAAGAAAAAGAAAAAAAAACCACAAGAAGGAAATAAAAAATATAAAGAGATAAAAAGGAATGAAAAAAAAGACAAATCTGGAAGGACGATGAAATAAAATAATGGAAGAAATAAAATAAAACGTAGATTAGGGAGAGGAATGAAATTGAAATAAACAATGAATGAACGAATGAAAAAAGAATGGATGTATGCATGAGGAAGAAGTAAAGGAATAAAGGGACGAAATTAAATGAAACAAAATGAAGGAAATTGAAAAGAAAATACGAAGAAAGAAAAGCGAAAAATGTGAGAGAAAAGCGAAGAAATTACAGAGAAGAAAGAAGTAACGATAAAAAAAAAAGATGGTGTATCGAAAAGAATTAAGGAAACAAGGATATGGGTGGGGGTAGATATGTAAAAATATAAATAGTATCTGAATGTAGAGAAATAATAGAATCAATAGAATGGAACCAGTTGCAAGAATGAGGTTAAATTGGAAGAAAATAAAGAGAAAGAAAGAGGGAAATAGAAAAAAAGAATAGAGGGAAAGAGAAAACAGCGAGAGTGGAAAAGAGAAGAAAGAGAGAGATGGAAAGAATGAAAAAGAGAAATAGAAAAAGAGAAACGGAAAAAGTAAAGAAGAGAAGGGAAGAGAAAAGGAGACAGGAAAACAGAAGAAAGAGAGGGAAAAAGAAAAAAGAGAGAGGGAAAATGAATAAGGAAAGAGAAAAGAGGTAAATACAAAATAGGAGAGAGGGAAAAAGAAAAGAGGGGGAGGGAGAAAAGAACAGGGATGGAGAGAACAAGAAAAGGGAACGAGAAAAAGAGAGAGAGGAAAGAGTAAAGAAGAGAGGGGGAAGAGAAAAGAAAACAGGAATAGAGAAAAAGAGAGAAGGAAAGAGAAAAAGAGAGAGGGAAATATAAGAAAGAGAGATGGAGGGAAATATAAGAAAGAGAGGGAAAGACAAAAAAGCAGCGATAAAGAGAAAAAGAGAGTAAAAGAAAAAGACAGAGAGAAAGGGAAGAAGAGAGGGGTGGAGAAAACGAGAAAGAGAAAAAGAGAGATGGAAGAGAAAAGAAGGGAAAGGAGACAGGGAAACAGAAGAAAGCGGGGCAAGTGAAAGAGAGGGAAAGAGAAAAAGAGAGGGGTGGAGGAAACGAAAAATGGAATGAGGAAAAGAAAAATTGAAAGAGAAAAGAGATGGTAAAAGAAAAAAGAGGGAAAGAGAAAAGCAGAGAGGAAAACAGAAAAGTAGACAGGGAAAGAGAAGTAAGAGAGAGGGAAAGAGGAAAAGGAGAGAGAGAGAAAAGGAAAAAGGAAAGAGAAAAAGAGAAAGGGAAAGAGAAAGAGAGAGGGAGGGAAGAGGAAAAGGAGAAAGAGAGAAAAGGAAAAAGGAAAGAGAAAAAGAGAAAGGGAAATAGAAACAGAGAGGGAGGGAAATAGAAAAAAGGGAGAGTTAAAGAGAAAAAGAGACAGAACGAAAAAAGAGAGAGAGAGAAAGAGAATAAAGAGACAGAAAGAAAAAAAAGAGAAAGAAAGAGAATAAAGAGAGGGGTGGAGAAAACGAGAAAAGGAAAGTGAAAAAAGATAGGGAAAGAATAGAGAAGAGAGGGAAAGAGAAAAAGAGACAGGGAAAGAGAAGAAAGAAAAGGAGGAAGGGAACAACAGAGAGGAAAAGAGAATAAGGAGAGAGGGAAAATGGAAAAGGTAAAAGAAAAAGAGATAGGGAAATAGAAAAAGTGAGAGGGAAAGAGAAACAGAGAGGGAAGGAATATGAAAAAGAAAAAGGAAAGAGGAAAAAGAGAGAGATAAAGAGAAAACGAAAGAAAAAGAAAATAGAGAAGGAGAAAGAGAAAGAGAAAGTGAACGAGAAACAGTGAGAGGGAAAGAGAAAAAGAGTGAATCACAGCAATGGGAAACACTATAAAAGCATATAAAGGATGAAGGAAACGAAAGTATTAAAAAAATAAGAAAAATAAAAGAAAGAAATAAAAAATAATAAAAAAAAATAATAATAATAAAACAAATCAATAAAAAAATAATAAAAAATAGAAAAATAAATAAAAAATAATAAAAAAATAATAAATAAAATAAATAATAATAATAAAAATAATTAAAAAAATAAATAACATAATAAAAGATAATAATCATTTGGAAGAAAAGGAATGAAAATTATTTGAAAAAAAAAATTCCTAGAGAAAATATGGAGAGAAACAGAAAACACCGAACGGAAACTTGGAAGAAAAGGCGAAAAATGTGAATACAAAACTAACAATGGTAAAGTGAAAAAAAAAAAAAAATGAAAAATATGAGTGACGAAATGTTTTAAAAAGTAGAAAAGATGAGGGAGGGGAATAAAAAAGAAAATTTGGAAAAAGATAAGTCAAGAAAAAAAAGGAAAAGAACTTGGGAAGTAAAGAAAAAATAAGAAAATTCTGAAATACTGAAAGAAAAAAAGAAAAAAGATCTTGTAAAAGAAAAAGAATAGAGTAAAAGTGGGAAATTTAGAGCAGAAGGAAAGAAGAAAATAAGGTAAAAGAAAGAAAGAAAGAAAGAAAGACAGAAAGAAAGAAAGACAGAAAGAAAGAAATGTGTTATGGGACCTTAGCCATAATAACATAATGGACTATTCTATACGTAATAAATACTGCGCCTCAAGAGGAAGCAGGGAGTTCAGTCCGAAGTCGGACGACCGGCTGACCGGCTGATCGGTTGAACTCTCTGCCTTCAGGCAGGGAGGAACCCGAACGAGGCTACGCCGAAGGGCGGAGTCTCTGTCGGGGAGGTAACTGACCCCTGAACCCGCTTTATACGGGTTCAAAGGGCATATTTTTGGCCGAGCCCACGGGCTCGGGAGATCCCACGTTAAATTGGCCTTTGTGCCACATGATCCCTCGTGGGGTGTGACTAACACTGTTCCGCCCGGAAGTCGGGCGACCGGCTGATCGGTTGAACTCTCTGCGTTCGGGGGGAGGATCCTGAACGAGGCGCCGAAAGGCGGAGTCTCTTTCGGGAGGTAATTGACCCTGAACCCGTTTTATACGGGTTCAAAGGGCAGATATTTTTGGCCGAGCCCACGGGCTCGGAGATCCCACGTTAAACCGGCCTTGCGCCACATGATGCCCTCGTCGGGTGGGGGGGTGACTAAATACCATTCAGCTTGAAGTCTAGAGTGAGGTCCGTCAGAAGTCTGTCAGGAGTCTGTCAGTCAGAGCAAGCGAGTCAGTCAGTCGAGTCAGAGGCAGTCCGAAACAGAGTCGCGTTCAGACAATTACTACTAAACCTGATTGTTCGTACTAACACTTTCTACTTCTTTGCATATATTCCTGTTTGTCATATATCTGTGTTATTCCATATCCGTGTTCGAGTTCTTCTTTATTGGTTCTACCTTGGGCCATCACCGTGGTACAAGGAACCGGACCATAACAAAATGAAAGTAAGAAAAGAAAGAAAACAAAGAAAGAAAGAACACCTGAAGATGGTCACGTTGAGAAAATTACAAAAAGAAAAACCGGAAAGAGCAAGAAAAGAATAAGTTAAAAATTTACGCAAGGAATGAAGGAATTAAAAAAATGAAGAAAATATGTAAATAGAAATAAGATCTTCAAAATGAGAAGGAAAATCTAGAAAAAGAAAGAGGTAGATAAAATAATAAACTTGAAAGAAAGAAATCTAGGCGGAATGAAAGCGTAAGAAAACCCTGATTATCAACAAAAAGACAAAGAAATAAATGCCGTAAACGACTTGGTAATAAAAAGGGAGATAGAGAAAAGAAAGAAAAAATAAAAAGAAGGTAGAGAAGAAGTAAAAGATCAAGGAAAACAAACAAGGGTGACTGGCATAGAAAGAAAGAATGAAAAGAAGAAAAGAAGGGAAAAAGACAATGATTTGAAAAGTGGGTAACAATGAAAGAAAAATAAACTAAAAGACAGATAAGCGGTAAGGTAACTAAAAGAAAGACAGAAAGAAGGTAAATGTTCGAATATAAGAAAGAAAGAAAGAAAGAAAGAAAGAAAGAAAGAAAGAAAGAAAGAAAGAAGGGAAAAGTTCGACTATGAGAAAGAAAGAAAGAAAAAACCATAAAAGTAAAGAAAATTGAAGAAAGCCTGGTGAATATATATATATATATATATATATATATATATATATATATATATATATATATATATATATATATATATACATTTTCATCTTAATGTACAAGGTGGTCTGAAAGTCTTGCCACCTAATTCCAAACTGTAGGAACTCGTGTGTGCCATCTGATACAGAAAATTATATTATGTAAGGGGTGACAAGACTTTCGGACCACTCTACATATATAACTCGGGTAGAAAGAACAAATGGAAGAAGTGAAAAAAGATATGAACGAAAGCAATGAAGAAGAAACAAAAGAATGAATAAAAGAAAAAAGAATGAATAAAAATTTCTAATAAAACAACAGTAAAAAAAACTTGAGAGAAAAAACATGCAGAAATAGAAAGAAAGAAAGAAAGAAAGAAAGAAAGAAAGAGGGAAGGATGAAAGGAAAGAAACAATGAAAGAAAGAAAGAAGGAAAGAGAGAAGGAAAGAGAGAAGGAAGGATGAAAGAAAGAAAGAAGGAAAGAAAGAAGGAAGGAAGGAAGGAAAACTTCAACTATGAGAAAGAAAGAAAGAAAGAAAGAAAGAAAGAAAGATAGAAAGAAAGAAGGAAGGAAAACTTCAACTATGAGAAAGAAAGAAAGAAAGAAAGAAAGAAAGAAAGAAGGGAAAGTTCGATTATAAGAAAGAAAGAAAGAAAGAAAGAAAAGGAGAAGGAAGGATGAAAAGAAAGAAAGAAAGAAAGAATAAAAAATTTAAGTGGCGAAGAATGAATAACCGAACAAAAATAAGAAAGAAAGTAAGAAGAAAAAAGAAAGAGAGAAGAGAGAAAGAAAGAAAAACACAAAGAAAATAAAAAGAGAAAGACCGAATGAAAAAAAAGAAAAGCATTTACAGAAAAGAGGGAAGGAAGAACTTAAAGAGAATTTAAAAAAAGAAAAAATGGAATTAAACGAATCAAAGAAAAATGGAAAGTAAAAGGAAAAACATTTCTATTTAAGATAAATTCAAAAAAAAATGAACTATTAAAAACAAAAAAGAAAGACGAATGATTACAAGATGTGAAATATTAATCGTACAATTAAGAAACAAGAATAAAAGTTCGAGAGAAAAACAAAGGCGAAAATCAATGATACAAACAGTCACCATTTTTGTACACAAGTAATAATAGGGTATTTCGGTACTGAAATGGGTCTAAACATAAAACAAACTGAAAATTAACGTGCCAAGCATATCACACGAGATCACACGAGATCACTCGAGATTTAGGTATTTTATTAATTTTTGTAGACTGGCTGTGATTAAAATCAAGGTTTTATCCATTTTACATTTCTTTCTTACTAAATTTGCTTTTTTCTAATTTCATATTTATCACCGAAAATCAATTTATATATATATATATATATATATATATATATATATATATATATATATATTTGTTATTAGAATTTAGAAGGTCAGAAGATTGGCGGTTTTGAGTAGCGTGTAAAAACCTCCCAATTGCTGTTGTTTCCAGGTCTACTCTGATCCGGAGTGGTAACACCTGTCAGAAGCCCAGCTATGGGTAAAAATTCCCCCCCCCAAAAAAAAACACGATGAAAGCGTAAAAATACATTTTTTATAATAAAATTACCATCAGTACATATTTATAGTAAAATGACCAACAATATATTATATATTAATATGACTCTCGTAACGTAGAAAGGTTTACTGAATGAGGAATAACCAAAAACGGAGGTTGGAAATGAAATGGTAATCTTTATAACATCAACAAAATACAATACTCGCCAGCGGTGTGAAGTAGGTAAACCACTGCAAGTGGTGGACTACTTAGACAGCAGATTACCCCCACTTACAATAGTGTCCAACGTATTTATGAGGATTGGGACATACCCATTAGTATTCATTGGTACGGTATATAGCAATGACTATCGAGAGATTTTATCTGTAGTTGAAGGTATACAATAGCGTTCAAAATATATTTAGTCGGAACCATACAATTGTGTTCAAAATATTTAGGTGTCAGTATTAAATATCCCATAGTGGTTGATATGCCGCTAAAACAAAACCAACCAACCAACTGTTAGTTTATACTTGTCTTCAAGTTGTTTGAATAATGGCTTGGAACATGGACCAAGAAGTATTCAATGAAGATTGCAGAAGCATGTAATCTTAGAGTGACTATGCGGCAATACAATCATGTGGTTATGTACCATCCAGGTTCCCTAAGAGGCTTTTTGGCGCAGACTTTAAGTGTGAATGCTGATGCCTCGACCTCCAGTGACCAGTATATCTGAAAACCCAGCGAATATAACAAAATAGTAATCATTCTCAATGATCAAGATTTACTTTATGTATTACTGATACACTAAGACAAGTATACGTCTATATATGTATCTAGAGTAAGTAAAAAGATGGTTAAAATAATGGAAGCATTACTAATAAAAAAAAGAAAGAAAAGCCAACATTGAATAAGATCAATTATGAATACGGTCACAATATGCTGACCGTTTTTGAAAAATAAAACATTCTTATAATTCTAGATACACTCAATAAAAAATAAAGTCGTCCTTGATAATGGCTAAAAGTATAAACGAAAGCGTTCGGAAATACTAAATACAACACAAGAAAAATTAAATGAAAAGTTTAACCACAGCACCTTGTCAGTCGTTTTAATGATATATATATATATATATATATATATATATATATATATATATATATATATATATATATATACAGATAGATAGAGAGACAGACATTATTTAGATCATAGATTTGACATATATATTCTATGTCTATATTCATTTATCTCTCTTTCTATCTATCTCTCTCTCTATATATATACATACACACACACACACACACACATATATATATATATATATATATATATATATATATATATATATAGAGAGAGAGAGAGAGAGAGAGATAGACATAGGGTAGAAATATGCCAAATCTACTAGATACCTATTTATAATATATATATATATATATATATATATATATATATATATATATATATATATAATTATTTACCCGCTGCCCCATGCAGGAAGATGTGGCACAAGGCCGAGTTTAAAGTGGGGTATCAGAGCCCGTAGGCTCGGGCAAAATTTCCCTTCAGACCACGTAAAAACGGAGTCAGTTTCCCGAGACGAGACTCCGCCCCTCGACAGAGTCTCGTCTGGGGGACTCCCTCTGACAAAAGCCAGATAGATAGATAGATAGATAGATAGATAGATAGGTCAAATGTATCAGATGTACGTAGATGATGTTATTACATTTATAATATATATATATATACATATATATATATATATATAGATAGATAGATAGATAGATAGATAGATAGATAGATAGGTCAAATGTATCAGATGTATGTAGATGATGTTATTATATTTATAATATATAGATAGATAGATAGATAGATAGGTCAAATGTATCAGATGTATGTAGATGATGTTATTATATTTTTAATAGATAGATAGATAGATAGATAGATAGATAGATAGATAGATAGATAGATAAGCCAAATGTATCGGTTGTGTTTAGTATCATTTTTCTTACTTTAATCTTCCCTCTCGATAATTATGCCCAATGCGACACGTGGCGCTGACGTCATTTGACCGGTCCGCCATGATGATATGTTTAAAGAGATGAACTCGTGGTTGTCAGCATTAACAATGGAGACGTAGGCTTCTACGAGCGTAACACGGCATCGGCTGCCAACGGCTTCCATAACTCAATCGATTGCCCGATGGGATAAAAGCCCGTGGCGACAGGTCTCTGGTCAAATAATTCACGCACGAGAAAGATGGATTGGTCACTCGTCAGAACGTGAAGAGAAGACTTCTCCGGTGAGCCAGGCTTGCTTTAGACATGAATGAGAAAGGCTTTTTATGAATGAGACTCCGTAGACGGCAGCGCGACGATTTATATTTTGTGACCAATAGACTTCAAAGGAAAAAGAGAGAGAAAGTAAAGGTTACTGACTGAGAGAGAGAGAGAGAGACGGTGTAGTGAGGGAGATAAAGTAATAGACAAGAGAGGGAAGTAGAAACAAAGAATACGAAACAAAAAATCGGAAGAAGAAATATGATACAGGAGGATAGTGTATAATTTAAAATGAAAAGGCCTGAGAAAAATAGCAGTAAAACACACACACACACTATATAAATGTATATATATATATATATATATATATATATATATATATATATATATATATATATATATATATATATATGTGTGTGTGTGTGTGTGTGTGTGTGTGTGTGTGTGTGTGTGTGTGTGTGTGTGTGTGTGTGTGTGTGTGTGTGTGTGTGTAAAAAAATATATAGAAAATAGGAAAGAACTCGTCAGGTAAATAATCCAAAGTTTTGAAACATGGGAACTCTTATGTAGCGTTGGAATCATATTTTTAAATAAATAATTATATATATATATATATATATATATATATATTATGAAATGGACAAAGTCCGACAATTATTTTTTAAGACATTTTTTTTATGTTTAAAAAGAACGTATAAACATAAAAATGTCTTTATATATGTATATATATATATATATATATATATATATATGGTAAATATAAACACGGCCTCAATGTATATATTTATATAGCCACAATATATAGATAGTAATCCAGGCGAGTCCTATTAATATAACATAGAATTTGAAATATGTTAAAACTGACTCACAAAAGAACGCTCAATGTTTATTTTCATTACACAAATCCCTTTAGTCGCAAAATAAGACAACTCTATCACACTAAAAAAATATACACAACGCACGTACTCAGTTGAACTAAGAAAATAATATCATCTTCGATAATGGCTGAAAGTATAGCCAAAAAAGATTTTCTACACAATCTGTGTCCAAAAAAGAAAACACTTACTCGAACACAAGAAAAATTAAATAAAAAGCTTAATCGTAGTACCTTGTCTGTCGTTTTTAATGAAACGTATATATATATATATATATATATATATATATATATATATATATATATAAATAATGTAAAAATGGTTTTTTGGACATATTTTTAACCATGTTTCAAAGATGGAAGTAAAAGCTGGATTTAATTTTGTAATAAATTAAATACATTAGTTCCAACTAATGTCTTTAATTTAATTACAAAATTAAATTGAAGATTTTTTAGCATCCATTTTTGAAACATGGTTAGAACTGTGTAGCGGAAAAACCATATTTTAAATCAATTAATTTATAATATTAATGCTCTGTAAATTTAGATTGTGCACTATTTTGTAAAAAAAATATCTATAAGAACACCGGAATATATATCTTACTGACATACTTACATCGACTGACTGACCAACTCTCTGAACGACTCAGCGACTTCTACTACTCCTACTTATTATAGATGGGAGAGTCTATTAACAATAGAATAGGTGTGTTCCAGTATAACAATAAATTAATGGCCAAAGTTGAATAAGACTAGGAAAAAGTTGCATACATATCAAAATTCCTTTTGTGCGTTCATATGAAGTGGGATGAAAAGAAAGTATGTATAGTTCATTTGCTTTTCGTTGCTTTTCTCCTCCTTCTGCCCTTCTACCACACCTCACATCGTGAGCTTATTAATTTCTTTTTAAATAATAAAGGGTTCATAAATTTGTTTGTTTGTTTTTTGTTTTTAAAAAAAATGCGTGAGGTAAACAATTACTGAAATCATGTGAAGATGAAGAAAACGTTACAGAAATGTTTGCATATCAAGAACAATTTTAGAGAAATCTATGACAAAGAGGAAAAATGTTCGTTTGACGCGTTTCGACATTTAGGACTTCATCCGATTAAAATGATGTTTATGTTGACGAGAAATTAAAGAGTCGGGATGTTGACATTTTAAATTTAATTTATTTTCTTTTAATATGTTTTGGATATATTATATTGTCTATTTCATTTAGATTCATTTTTTTTGTTTATGTTTCTGTCACTTTTGTTTCTAAATATCCCACATTGTAATAATAGAATTTCTACCAATAAAGCTGTGATATTGTCATATTTCTTTTCCTTAAAACACACACACATATACAGGGAACGATGGGTAAATTGTCGCTATTTTATATCTTTCATTTCGCGCATGCGCTTTGTTTTTTTTTTTTGTTTTTTTTTTTGTTGTTAACTGCACAGTACAGTACGGTAAGATGAGAACCGTCTGTTAGAAAAAGAGCACCATGACGCAATTCACTTCGCTAGAAATTTGAAATCGGCGTGCTGTACTGCTTGGCATTCGCGCCGGAAGCTCCAATACGAACATTTCAACGTGTTTCAATGTCAAAGATCCAGAATATTCGGAAAGAGTTGGATGAGTCAAATAGTGATTTAGAAGGTATGGCAGCTCGGAAAACACACTGATAAGAAAAGAACTCCCGAATTGGTTGGTGAGGGCCTCAAATTCAACACGGACACCTTGGGGAAGCAGTGTTGCCCTTAGTCAAGATGGTGGTTTCTGAAAGACACTATCCCAGTCTCTTTACTCTTTAGTATTTTATTTTTATTTTTTATTTTGTTTTGTGATTTTGTTAAATTTTATCTGTTAAAATGAAATGTCAGTGTTATTTTCATTTTTGCGTAATTTAGACGACGATTTATTCATCGCACTGTCGATATATATATATATATATATATATATATATATATATATATATATATATTAACTGATTTAAAATATGGTTTCTTCGATACACAGGAATTAGGATGTTTCAAAAACCGAAGCTAAAAACTTCGAAAAAAACATATTTTAAATCAGTTAATTTATAATATTTATACTCTGTAAAAATTTACATTGAGCACTGTTTTGTAAAAATAAAAATATAAATTTCTTATTTATATTTTTATTTTTACAAAACAGTGCTCTGGGTTATATTTCTTACTGTTCTTTCTTTTTATTATATATATATATATATATATATATATATATATATATATATATTTATATGTGTGTGTGTGTGTGTGTGTGTGTGTGTGTGTGTGCATGTATGTATATATACATATATGTAAGCAAATATATGGATATATATCCGACATTATGAAGAAAAATATACAGAAAAAAAACAAAAATTTTGTGTTAAATTTTTATATGTTCTAATGTTAATTATGTTTAAATGAAAATGTCCTGAAGATGGTCTTAAATAGACCAAAACGTCCGACGTTGACTTTATATTAACATTAATACAGCATAATTGCATATTAAGATTTTTGTTTGTTTTTTCTGTATATTTTTCTTTATATATATATATATATATATATATATATATATATATATAAACCTGACGAAGAGTAAATAAAGAGAAATATTTAAAGAAAGAACGGAAAATGAAAAAAAAGCAGTGTCAAAGAGGCAAAAGCGAAAATAAAATTGTGAAAGAAAGAAAGAAAGAAAGAAAGAAAGAAAGAAAGAAAGAAATGAGAGTGAGAGACAAAGATCAAAAGAAAGAAAGAAAGAAAGAAAGAAAGAAAGAAAGAAAGAAATAAGACACAATTAAGAAAACTAACAAATACAAGAATAAATGAATGAATATAATGAATGAAAGAAAATAATAATAAAAAAACATATGACAAAAGAAATAAGGAAAAATCAGGCGAGTAACAAAAAAAATTAAATGAAGAAAAGAAAGGAAGATAGAAAGAAAGAACGAAAAATAGGGATGCGAAATCAGGAAAAAGCAAACAAAATAACAAAAGAAGGAAAGAATGAAAGATAGAAAGAATGAAATAAAGAAAGAAACAAATAAGAAATAAGAAGAGGCAAAGGACAGAATACGATTGGGAAATAAAGAAAGACAGAAATGTTCGAAATATTGCTAGTTTTATTTTTGGTTTCTGGGAAAAAGAAGAAATCTAATCAAGAATTTTCCAATAAGTTCTGACTGCTTCTGGTTTTCAGAAACCATTGTAAAAATGAATATTGCTAAATATTTAAGATTAGGCATAATCAAGTATTGTGATTTTATTTTATCATATAACACCAAGCAAGGAAATATTGCCACTAAGACGCAAGGGTTTACAGGGAGTGAAAGAGAATTAGAAGATTTTAGTGAGGAGAAAGGACAATAAAAGAACAGGTTTCAGGAAGACAGAAGATGGCGATAATGCCACTAAGACGCGATGGGGTTACTGGGAGTGAAAGAGAATTAGAATACTTTAACGAGGAGAAAGGACAATAAAGAACAGGTTTCAGGAAGACAGAAGATGGCGATAATGCCACGAAGACGCAAGGGGTTACTGGGAGTGAAAGAGAATGAAAAGACATTTGTGAGGAGAAAGGACAATAAAAGAACAGGTATCAGGAAGACAGAATATGGCTATAATGCCACTAAGACATAAGGGGTTCCTGGGAGTGAAAGAGAATGAGAAGACTTTAGTGAGGTGAAAGGACAATAAATGAACACATTTCAGGAAGACAGAAGATGGCGATTGACGCTACATGAAATTTTCTGAATATTGTTTGTAGCCGGGAATAAATCGGAACAGATTTCCACAAACTAGAAGTGTAAGAAAAAAAATCCTTTAAAATATAATTTACTGTTATATCTACCTATTATATATATATATATATATATATATATATATATATATATATATATATATATATACGAAGAAAAATATACTGAAAAAAAACAAACAAAAATCCTAATATGCGATTATGCTGTTTTAATGTTTAATGTCAACGTCGGACGTTTCGGTCTAATAGACCATCCTCAGGACATATTCATAAAACATACTTAACATAGACCATATGCAATTCAACATGACGATGGACATAAAAGCAATATATATATATATATATATATATATATATATATATATATATATGAGAACAAAAGGTGTATCAGAACAAAAGGTGTATGATTCTACTGTACGTAACATTTAATTCAAAAGAGGTCTCAATACATAGTAGAGCTAAATATTATTATTTATTTTGGGATATTAAAACATGTTAAAGAGTACGGCACAATTACAGTTATGTCTTGACACCATAAACGCGCCTCTTCAGCCGATGTTAATCTACTGGCGAGTGAAAGATTAATTTAATTTCAAAAAGCAGAGCACTTTAACAAAATAGACTTGTAGGCTATTCCATTATTAATCAATCAAATGTGTCCTACGCCAAATTCAAATTCACCGGAAAAAATTTTAATATAGCTCTTGACACGAGGTTGCCTGCATATAAAAGCTATACAATTTCCTTGTGACCAGATGCGGATTGTTACATTATTTCGTATGATGTATTGAAGTCTGACGCTCAAACTTACCAAGAAGCAAAAGGGAAAGAAATGGTGGGATAATTTAACATCATGCTAGTCAGTTATATGCTTGTTCAGCTTCTTACATAAAATTTTGTAGTTGATAAATAAAAGGCCTCTTCATATATATATATATATATATATATATATATATATATATATATATATGACTGGTAAAATGAGAACAGTGGAGTATAATTCCATTGTACGTAACATTTAATTTAAAAGAGAAGAGCTAAATATTTATTTTAGGTTATTAAAACAAAAACAAGTTAAAATCGCTACACGATTACAACCATGTTACAGTACCACGAATGTGTCTCCTCGGGCGATGTCAAACCACTGGTGGGCTAAGGATTAATTTAATTTAAAAAGCAGAATAATTTAAAAAAAAAAAAAGAAAAAAAAAGCTTGTGGGCTTTGCCGTGATTAATCAATCGAATATGACCTACGCTAAATTCAAATTCACCGGAAAATATTTTAATATATGTCATGACACGAAGTTGTCTGCATATAAATCCTAGACAATTTCCTTATAGACAGATACAAGTTGTGACATTATTTTGTAAGATATATCTTAGTCTAGCGTTTTCCTAATAAGTAAAAGTTAAAAGTAGCAGGGAGGTAATTTAACACAATGCTAACCAGTTATATGCTTGTTCAGCTTCTTACATAAAGTTTTATAGTTGATAAATAAAAGTTGAATTTGGTGCAAGCCACATTCGATTGGTTAATCACGGCAAAGCCCACAAGCTTTTTTTAAAACTTTGAATTGGCGGCAAATATGGAGGCGAAGAGGTTTGCCTTGTCAGTCGAGGAAGATGTAATATATATGAGATAATGGATAACACCTCGGAAATGGAAATCAAACTGCCAAGATTTAATTCGAATTATATTCACCTACGAGTAAATATCCTGGCAAAAGATATGAATATAAGTTATCATGGACCTCCACAGCTTCCGTTTTTATATCATCTGTGAATTACCATCATCTATTATTCTGTAGTGGATCATAATTAAAGACATCACCGCTACTAGGTCAGCACAAATCATTTAAAAAGAATGAAAAAAATAAATCAACGACATCCATAAAGTTGACAATATCGGTGTAACCTTCATGAACTCACTCTTTAAAATGAAAAGCAGCGTCTGAGCAAATGAATACTGTAGGTGTTACAGAGGACCAGCCTTCTTCAAACTTTGTGGGGTGCCTCTATAGAATTATAAACAAAGAACTATACCAGATAACACAAACTACACACATTTGAGGTTTTTATCAGAAAAGAAAACTAAAATTGATAGTACCTGCAACACGAAGGAAAATTGAGAAAATCAATATGTTGACATTCCACTCTACTTCGAACAAAAGGTTAGAAAGGAAACCGCCATCAAAACTACAAAAAGCGATAAAAGCTAATGGACTTGAGAAACAAGTTAAGAACGAAGTCGGAATAAATACTAGAAAGAGTAATAACACTTAGAGGATTTTAGAGACCTATTGCATTGAAAAAATTGATTTTGATTGAAAGATTTTGTAAATTCCAACCAATTGACTGCTCGATCAATGAATGCCGAATCATTCCTTATAAGGAAGTAACTAATATTGCCATTACTATTAGAGATGAGGAGAACAGATAATACACTTTGATCCCAGTCTGATGGCCAGGGTGTGAAGAAAAGAGTAGCGAGTAGTACTGGCTGCTCGGTCAAAGAAATGCCGAATGGTTCCTTACAAGGAAACGCTAATATTACCATTACGATTAGAGATGAGGAGAACAGATACTACATTTTAATCACAGCCCGATGGCCAGTGAGTGAGGAAAAGCGTAACGAGTAGCACAGGCTGCTCGGTCAATGAATGCCGAATGTTTCACTATAAGGAAACGGCTAATATTACCATTACAATTAGAGATGAGGGGAATAGATACTACACTTTGATTCCAGCCTGATGGCCAGGGAGTGAAGAAAAGCGTAACGAGTAGCACTGGCTGCTCGGTCAATGAATGCCGAATGTTTCATTATAAGGAAACGGCTAATATTACCATTAGAGATGAGGAGAACAGATACTACACTTTGATCTCATCCCGATGGCCAGAGAGTGAAGAGAACCGTATCTCGATTTGTCTAACTTTAACTGTGGGATGTTAGTACGTGTTATGGTCCCAGCATAATAATGAACACCCAAACAAAAACTAATCACTATGAAAGTATCAAAATATAATTTTATGGTGAAGATTTCAGCAATACATTTTTATATACAAAATTACCAACAGTACATATTTCTAGCAAAATTACCAACAATATATTTTCAAAATTTTAGAGTAAGGCACCAACCCTTTTTGGGAAATAACATTGAAGTTTAAGTGTAAGAAAGTTAAATTACCTCCCAAGTCATCCACTGGTGCTGATATCCACCGAAACAAAAAGAAAAGAAAAGAAGCCAGACTCCATGGACTATTTAAAAGTCAGTTCACACAGTGTATTGGTTTTACAAACATCCAATCGGCTGCGCGGAAAGCGTGGTCTATTTTCGTACAATTTATTAAAAAGGCCAGAGTATCTGCTAGCGTTTGATTGCGTCGCGGGAATCAGGGATTGGTCTCTCCTGATTGGGTCGACTTAGGTCTTATGATGTTGAAAGACCCGAAACTCCCTGATGAAGCAAATCAATTTATATCACTGACGACTCCCATCGGCGCCTATTTAAGAGCCTATATTTTAAAAAAAGATGACCAGCAATGCATTTTACAGTAGAGTTACCAACGATACGTTTTATAGCAAAATGACCAACACTACAAAGATGGATGGCCCCAGCAGAGGTATAGTGCCTTGAGAGATTATTAGGCCTTAATCTCACACCTGACCTAAAGTGGAACTCGTATATACCAGCCATTGCTAAAGATGAAGGTAAAACTGTCTGCTCCCTGTACAATTCCAGTAAATACCCGACGCCTCATGTTATTCTCTGCCTCAACAAGAGCCAGATAAGGCCAAGAATTGAGTACCGCTGTTACATTTGAACAGGAGATACACAGAATTAACTCTCCGGCCTAAAAAAAAAAACAGTTAAATGTAACCGTCTCTTCTGCTCCAACAGCTTCCTCACTCGCATTTCACGGCAGGGGAACTCCTTTTCTCTTACTTGCTTCCCTGATAGCTATAATCTTTAAGAAATGAAATGTGTTTTGTTTCCAATAGAGTCTTTGATTTGGGGCGGTGGTGGGGGGGTCTTTTTTGGGGTCTTTTTTTTTTTGTTCTTTTTTAAAGCATTTCACCTCAAGGATTTCCACTATTACGCAAGGGGCTGCAGAGAGTGAAAGACTGGCTATAGGAAAGGATAGAAAGAAAAACGGTATGAAGTTAACAGATGCCGATTGACATTACATTTAATTTTTTAAAGATTATAGTTATCAGGGAAGTAAATAAGAGAAAGGGAGTTCCACGGACTGGAAATGCGAGAGAAGAAGCTATTGGAGTAGAAGAGGTGGTTACATTTAACTGTTTCGAATGTAAAATGGGTGTGGCCGAGATGTCAGCCTAGTAGCACGCTTAAATTCATGAAGTCGGGGCACCCAGTGAAAATAGCTCGTCAGAGCAGTTGCCATAAAAATATTAGTAGAGTGAAGCCACGTCAAGTCGGTGGGAAAGTGAGTGATGTCGAGATGCCAGGTCAGGACCTATCATATTGCAGATCCTTCTTTGGATTTTGTTGAGGACCGCGAGATAAACAACGGGGGCACCAGACCAGATATGGCAATAGTATTCAATGCAAGGACGAATGGTAGATTTGTAGATGTGAAGGATAGACTCAGGCGGGAAAAATCTTCTGGCGGTAGATTCAGCTATAGATTCAATGTAGTCGTTCCACCTCAGATCAGTTGAAAACGTGAGACAAAGATAGTGCAGTGAGGCTCTCTTGTGGGGTTGAGCATCGACCATGTTGATAAGAGGCAGGGAAGTTTTTCTATGCTGAGTAAATGACAGCAGTTTCGTTTTGAATTCATTAAAATTCGCAACCATTTTCTGCCTCAGTCAACCACAGATTAAAATGAATAAAAATTGCCTCCTAAAGTAACCCTCTACATCGAGTGGCCTCTAGGTATTGTACAGAGTGAAACTCACTGTAAAAAAATAAAAATACATTTTGTATCAAAATGACCAACAATACTTGTAGTTGAAGCCATAAAATTGTATTCAAAATATTTAGATTTCGGTGTTAAATAACACATAGAGGTTAATATGCAGCTAAACAAAATCAACCAACAACCAACGTAAACTCTATTACGCTTACGGTCATATTACATCAACGTTAAGCAATATCAAGCCTGGTCAGTAACTTGATGGTTGACCGCTTGGTAATAGCCGGTGCTTTAAGCATTCCTGTAATGGATTTTGGCTCGAAATTTTTAATCGGAGAGCCGAGTTCCAATTTCTTGACTCTTTGGCTCAGCCAGTTGTAACCTTCACGGATAGAACCCCCCCCCCCGCCATACCACACCCAATGTAGCAAACCTTCCTCATTCTAAAAATAATTTTCTGGCTTAAAATAACCTGATAAGCTGTAGAAAACGAATCAATAATTCTGTCAATAAACAGTATTATTAAACTATAAAACAGGCCTACACAAAATAAGGTGCTCGGTTCGTACGTCACCCACAAGTGTGGACTGCGGAGTATTTTCAAAATGGTAAAATTTTGTGCTCCTCAGAATAAATTCGATGTACGAAATATTCAGTTATTCAAAATCAAGGTGTTGGGTCCCGTTTCATCCTCAAGCGAAAATTGATTCAACATAATTTTAACCATTATATTGATGGTTTCGGCTCTCGTTTTTGAAACATGAGAACTCTTATGTAGCGAAGGAATCATACTTTTTTAAAAATTGTTATATATACATATATATAATTCATAGAGTCTACAATAACAAAACTTAACAGAATGCACTGGACGGCCGTCCATCAACAATGGCTATCCACTATCGAGAACTGAACCCCGGACCGTTACGATAGGAGGCAAACGCTATACCAACTGCTGCAACGGGCCTCGGTGACAAAGAGGTAGCGAATCAGACTTGATATAGCGCAGCTCGATGACATATTCCGTGGTGGAACTCGTCCGGGTTTCTCTTTTACCCATGAGGACTGTGCCTCCCCAAGCCGCTCTGCCCAGAGAATTAGAAGCCGGTTCAAGCCGATATACAAGTGATAGAAATTATTAAGAGGATTTGAGATAATTATTATTAAGTAATTCACCCAGTCCAGAAGAAATCTCAACAGAATGCAGAAAGCACTGCACTATATTTGAGACTCATCAGCAGTGCGCATCCACTACCGAAAATTGAAACCCAGACACTTACATTGACAGGCAAACGTCATACCAACTGTACCAACGGGCCTCGGTGCCGAAGAGGTAGCGAATTAAACTCCAAAACTGTTCAGAAATAGCCAAGCCAATAAAGATACCAGCATTACATTTTTATAATTAAAAAATTACCAACAATACATATTTATAACAAAATGACTATTCTATCTGTAGCTGAAGGCATACAATTCTGTTCAAAATAATATTTAGTTGAAACCATAAAATTGTCTCCAAAATATTTAGATTTCGGCATTAAATAACCCACAGTTTCATATGCCGCTAAACAAAATCAACCAACGAACAATACCTATTTATAGTAAATGTTTAGTTGAAGCCATAAAGCCGTGTTCAAAATATTTATATTTCGGCATTAAATAGCCTAAAGAATTTAATATGCCGCTAAATGAAATCAACGACCAACATGAAAGAATTCTTTCTGTTGTGACAGAAATGGTTAACGTAATAACAAAAACCAAGTTTACAGATATATCGTATATTAAACAGTAAGTACACAAGAAGAGTATTATACAACTAGTAAGAGTGTATCGAATGAACTAGCTCTCAATCTATTCATAGTTCACTGTTCACTGTTCCCCGAACCTTCTCTCCTACTAAATTTATAGTAGGCGTCCTCCCTCTAAAGATATACTCTTTAGAGGGAGGACGCTACAACACTTTCATAACATTAATCCATATAATATTATACAATTTCTTAAACCAAACTGTATTCCAAATTAGAACTTCAACATAACTACAAAAGAAAACACACATACCACCACTTATAGTAATTATGTCCCCAAAAAACATGCATATTTTTTTCTTAATTACTTCACTCCAAGCAAGGCGGAAATGCCACTAGTACTCATGGGGCTACAGAGAATGAAAGAGAGAAAAGACTAAGTATAGGGAGGATTGATGAAAGGATAAAAGATGAACGGTATTCAAGAAGATAGAAGATGACGATTGACGTTGCATTTAAGTTTTTGAAGATTGTAGTTATCAGGCAAGTAAGTAAACGAAAGGGAGTTCCACGGACGAGATGTGCGAGAAAAGAAAATGTTGCAGGAGAAGTGGCGGTTGCATTTAACTATTTCAACAGTAAATGGGTTGGACAGATGCCACCTTAGCAGCACGCTTAAATTCATCTAGTCGGAAAAAAAGATCGTCAGACAAATTGACATGAAAATATTTGTAGAAAAGACAGAGGGAAGCCACGTCACCTCGCTGAGAAAGCGACTGAAGTCGAGATCCTAAGACAGAATCGATTACATTACAGATCCTTCTTTGGATTTGGTCATTAATCTCGAGATGTACAGAAGGAGCACCAGACCATATATAGCAGCAGTATCCAATGCACGGACGTAATGGTAGATTTGTAAATGTGAAAGACGTACTTCTGGCACGACACAGTGACCCAACTTTCCTTGCAGTAGATGCAGCTATTGATTCGATGTATATGCAACAAAAGCTTAGTATCATCTACCATATCTTCAATTGTGAAAGCAGAATAACTTATATCAAATTTTTATTATTTCAAAGCTTAAAATATCAACAATAAACGGGTTGGACAGATGTCAATCTAGTAGGATGCTTAAATTCATCTAGTCGGGACACCAGGGAAAAAAGCTCGTCAGAGAATCTGCCATGAAAATATTTGCAGAAAAGACAGAAGGAAGCCACGTCACCTCGCTGTGAAAGCGTCTGAAGTCGTGATCCTAAGACAGGATCGATTACATTACAGATCCTTCTTTGGATTTTGATATTAATATCGACATGTACAGAAGGAGCACCAGACCATATATGGCAGCATTATCCAATGCACGGATGTAATGGTAGATTGTAAATGTGAGACAGACTTCTGGCACGACACAGTGACCCAACTTTCCTTGCAGTAGATGCAGCTATTGATTCGATGTATATGCAACAAAAGCTTAGTATCATCTACCATGTCTTCAATTGTGAAAGCAGAATAACTTATATCAAATTTCTATTATTTCAAAGCTTAAAATTTCGACATTCAATAGCTTATAAGGAGTCGATATGACATCAAACAAACGAATCAAATTAAATCAAAACGGTGACAAGAATTTGATACAAGGTCGATTTTATAAGTTTCAACCTGTTAGGTCTATAGATGCCGGGTGTTGTAATATAATGAAACGAGTAATAATACTATTACAATTACTAAAAGTGTTTTATTCGAATATTTTTAAAACAAATGTGATGTGTTGCTTAGTGATTACATTGTTCTCGCGAATCTTCGTTACGCGTTATTTGGGAATAACTGGCTTCCGGTTATAATTACCTGAATATGGCGAAGCACGTGACCGAAAAAAATGTCAAGATTTAGATCTCGAGTTTAATAACATTTAAACTTGAAAATCTTAAAGAAAAAAATGCGTATTATATAAGAATAATTATGGTATTAATAGATAGATAGATAGATAGATAGATAGATAGATAGATAAGGACTGATATATACATGCATACAAACAGATACATAGATACATAGATTTGAACAGAAATAGATAGATAGATAGATAGATAGATAGATAGATAGATAGATAGATAGATAAGGACTGATATATACATGCATACAAACATGCATACATAGATTTGAACAGAAAGACATAGATAGATAGATAGATAGATAGATAGATAGATAAGGACTGATACATATATAGACTTGAATAGAATGAGATAGATAGATAGATAGATAGATAGATAGATAGATAAGGACTGATACATATATAGACTTGAATAGAATGAGATAGATAGATAGATAGATAGATAGATAGATAGATAAGGACTGATACATATATAGAATAGAATGAGATAGATAGATAGATAGATAGATAGATAGATAGATAGATAGATAGATAAGGGCTAAGATAGATAGATATGTAAGGGCTAAGACAAATAGATCGATAGAAAAAATGCCAAGATGTAGGTCTCGCGTATAATAACTTTTACACTTGAAAATCTTGAAGAAAAAAATGCGTATTATATAAGAATAATTATGGTAGCTCTCAAAATAGTTCAAGAGTGTTTAGATTATATTTAGCGACATAAAAACTTTCTGAAAAAAAAAGGCAAAAACATTTACTGGCAAAAATAAGAGAGCACACACAGACACCAGGAGCATCAATTTCATACGCGGTCATTACATATTTGGCGACTTAATTGCTAACGTTTAAATACCTTTGCATACTCTCGTCAGGAATTCATTAATTAGGAAAGAGATAAATATTTGATTAGTAGAGAGAAGGAGAAGCAGTGTGAAGAGCGGCCTGAAAGTGGTGTGCGGTGCGGGGTAATGACTTCAGGAGAAGAGAAAGGGCTGAGGTGCGAGCGATGGGGTGTCGTTTCACTGATGTGGAATCAATAAGCGAATTGTGGAAGGTCAATTAACAAGAGAGCTGGGATGAAAATACAAAGGATTTGACGGGAAATGATTTCGGCGGGAAAGTGATTGGAAAGATAGGAAAACCAACGCGCATGCGCAGAAATAAATTGATGTGTTGCACAGTGGGCGGTTGCTTAGGTAGACAGGTGCATTATTACATATATATATGTGTGTGTGTGTGTGTGTGTGTGTGTGTGTGTGTGTAGAGAAGTATTCATTGAAGGAAAATGGAACGAAAGAAAAAGAATAGATAGATAGATAGACAGATAGATAGATAATGAAGAGACTAGAACAGATAGATAGATAGATAGATAGATAGATAGATAGATAGATAGATATAAAATGTCTGATAGATAGATAGATAGATAGATAGATAGATAGATAATGAATAGACTGGAACAGATAGAGAGAGAGGTAGATAGATAATGAAGAAACTGGGATAGATAGATAGATAGATGTGTTTCATTGAACATGTCTGACAAGGCACATCGCATCATCTTTTTATTAGAATTTTCTTTTTTTTTAACATAGAGGCTAGAAGAACTGTCACAATCTTCTTTGGGCGGGGTGGGGAGGTCAGATCACTTCAGGTTAACTTATTAGCCATCATTATGGATATTTTTGTATGTCTATTGTGTCAATTTTTTTTTTTTTAGCATAAGAAGTATTTAAGTTTACGAAATCAATAAATACATATGAACACATTGACCCGATTGGGAAATGAAAACAGTTCTATTGTTACAAAAGATAAAAATTACCATCACAATTTAGATATTAAGACATACAAAATCATTCTTGATAATAGACAGATAGATAGATAGATAGATAGATAGATAGATAGATAGATAAGAACAGACTGAGAAAGAAAGAAAGAAAGAAAGAAAGAGACAGGGGTAGATAGACAGATAGATAGATAGATAATGGAAAAAAATGCGATAGAATTTAAAGAACTTCAATAGATATTAAAAATATAAATTAGCGACAATCTACCCATCGCACCCACCCTCTGTCTTTTTTAAAATACTTTCATGGTAACTGCTCCGATGAGCTGCTTTCATTGGTTCCCAGACTTCATGAATTTTATCGTTCAACTAGGCTGGCATCTCGCTCTCATCCTTTCACTGTCGAAACTATTAAATGCAGCCGTCTCTTCTACTCCAATAGCTTCATGTCTCACACCTCTCGCCCGTGGAACTCCTTCCCCTTTTCTCTCATAGCTATAATCTCCAACTATTCAAATGTAATGCCAATCGACATCTCCAGATGCCCTGATCTATCCCCTAACCTTCACTCCATCCTTTCCTCTATAACTCATTCTTTACGAATCCTCTGCACTGTCCTCAGATTGACACCCAAACACTTTGAAATGTTCATATTGGAGCTTCCTGCGCGAATGCCAAGCATAACAGCATGTCTTTTCCAAATTTGTAGCAGGGTGAATTGCGACATGGTGCTCTTTTTCTCATAGATGGTAACCAACTGACCCTACTATAATGTGTAGTCGACAAAATCAAAAACAAACAACGCGCATGCGCTAATTTAAAAATATAAAATGGCGACAACTTAACCTCAAACCCTGATTATATCTGGACTTTATTCATAAAATGTCTGTAATGTGATCGATCCTGACTTGATTTCGTGATTTCAGACACTTTCCTACCGTCGTGACATGTCTTCCCACTGTCTTTTTTAGAAAGACAATTGCCCTGATGAACTTTGGTGTCTCGACTGGATGATTTCAAGCGTATTTATAGATTGTTAACTAGGTGTTATGGTCCAGGTTAGGACCAAGAAAGAACAACACGAACACAAGTGTAGAAATAACGAAGGTATATTACACGAAATAATAATACAAGATGTGGAAGGTGTTAGTATGACTGTCAGTCTGGTTTGGAGTGAACTACTACCGGCTCGACTCGATTCGATATTTACTTGCCCCCCAGACGAGGGGAAAGATGGCAGAGAGTCCGACCGTCAAGCCGGGCTTCTCGGCTTGATTCGGTATCTAGCCACCCCCACCAAGAGGGTTGCATGTGGCACAAACGGGATCGTGTTGGTCAACCTCCCCAAACGAGACTCTGCCCTTCGGCGGAGCCACGTCCGGGTTCCTCTCTGCTCAGAAGCAGAGAGTTCCACCCTCAAGCCGAGAAGCTCGGCTTGATTCGGTATCTAGAGCCCCACCCACCCCCACGAGGGTTGCATGTGGCGGAAGGCCGAGTTTAACGTGGGTTTCCCGAGCCAGTAGGCTCGGCCAAAAAATGCCCGTAGAACCCGTATAAACGGAATCGGGTTGGTCAACCTCCCCGAACGAGACTCTGCCCTTCGGCGGAGCCTCGTCTGGATTCCTCTCTGCTCAGAGGCAGAGGGTTCGACCGTCAAGCCAAAACGGCTCGACTCGATTCGACCCTCTCTCTTGAGAGGCGCAGTATACATAGTGTTAGGATGATTTCATTCTGTAGTTATAGGTAAGGACCCATGACACTAGGTATTACCGTTTTCCTGTTGTTCGAGCTAAATCCATAGTATTATTCTATGCTATTAGTTTCTTTTCTCCCACTTCTCGCATGTGAAACTTTCTTTCGGTCCCTTGCTTCCCTACAATCTTCAAATATTTAAATGCAACGCCAATCACCATCTTTTGTCGTCCATTCTGTTCATTTACTGTCCTCACTTCTCACTAATTCTTCCCATTCGCTTTCGTACCCCTCGGGGCATCATCGCTTTGTTTGGGTTGAAATGATTAAGAAAAAAGGAACATATTAAACATAATAAGCAGAAAATAGAACTCACTAGCTTATTAACCATTACACTACCCAAATTCGCATTTTATCTTGCGATTGGCTCAAATTTTAGATCTCTTTTCACTAATCATTTTCCACCAGTCTACTTAACAATTACCCCACAGCGAGTTAATCCTTGTAACGACGTTAAATTACACCCGGCAGCAAAGCCTCTGACACCTTGTGGTAGCACCTGTTAGGGTCGCAGCTATCGGCACATAATGAACACCCAAACATAAATCAAAAGTAAAATGACCACCAATGCATTTTATAACAAGATTACAATAATGCATTTTATAGAATTACCAATAATACATTTTCATAGAAACTGATATGCCGCTAAACAAAATCAACCAAACCAAACTAAACAATATATTTTATAATAAAGTGACCAAAAATACATTTTTATAGTAAAATGACCAACAATATATTTTTACATGCCAAAATGCCAATCCGTATATTTTATAGTGAAACTGAACACGTAACATTCATTTTCAAAGAAAAAGAAAATAAAATAAAAAACAATTTTGCTATGATTAAACTCATATTTCTTGTAAGGAGAAACAAGTTTTCACTTCTTGTTTGATTTTGTAAGTTTATTCAGTAAAAAAATGAAGCTAAGAAATTACAATTCAATCATGAAAATAATATAATTCTCTTGAAATACCGTATTTTCCGGTTTACAAGAGGCTGTGGCTTGGAAGACGCACCCGAATATTGGAAAGAAATTTCTAAGAAAAATAAGTTATTCTCATACAACAAGACATTATTCACCATGCGGCCCTCACATACTGGGAAGACGTATTGTTTACATTAATCACTCGTCCGATTTTGTTTATATGGCAATGACATACTAGTCAAGAGCTGAAATGCTCCAGCCGCTGCTAGTAAACAGAGTATTTTTAAGGTTGTGGCTCGGCTCCAGGAAGGTTTATAGTTTTGGAAATATTTGTAACAATTAAGTATTAGATTACATAATATAGAAAGCTGAATTAGATAGATACCTAACATTACAGTGTAATGATTCAACATACAAATCTATGTCCCTATCAGTCAAGCAAATTAGGTGACCGTCCAAGTTTACTTGAGGCTTGGCGTTGCCTTACATTCGTCTTGGAAGATATACACGTATTTTTCAGGGTATTTTTAGGAAAAAAATGTTCGTCTTGTAAGCCGAAAAATATAGTAATTATAAAGTTAGAATTTTTATATTTAGATTTTGGCATTAAAATTATTAGCGAAACATTTTTATAGTAAAATGACTAACAATAGATTTTTATCGTAAAATTACTAAGTACATATTTATAGTAAAATTAAAAGCAATATATTTTTATAGCATAATTACCAACAATACATATTTATAGTAAAATGACCAACAATACATTTTAATAGTAAAATGACCAACAATACATTTTCTAATAAAATGACCAACAATACATTTTCTAATAAAATGTCCAACAATACATTGTTATAGTAAAATGACCAACAATACATTTTATAGTAAAATGAACAATTCATTTTTATAGTAAAATGACCAACAATACATATTTATAGTAAAATGACCAACAATACATTTTATAGTAAAATGACCAAGAATACATTTTTATAGTAAAATGACCAACAATACATTTTTATAGTAAAATGACCAACAATACATTTTTATAGCAAAATGACCAACAATACATTTTATAGTAAAATGACCAACAATACATTTTTATAGTAAAATGACCAACAATACATTTTATAGTAAAATGACCAACAATACATTTTTATAGCAAAATGACCAACAATACATTTTTTATAGTAAAATGACCATCAATACATTTTTATAGTAAAATGACCAACAATACATTTTTATAGCAAAATGACCAACAATACATTTTTTATAGTAAAATGACCATCAATACATTTTCATAGTAAAATGACCAACAATACATTTGTATAGTAAAATGACCAACAATGCACATTTATAGTAAAATGACCAACAATATAAATTTAAAATGGCCGTATTTTTATGTTTAGCTTTTGATACAATTCTAATCGTCACATTTTGAAACAATAAACATTGCCGATGAGTGAAGGCAGCAAAAGTAATAGCGACGTCAATGAAAAAAAAAGCGTTCTTTCAACATTCCGTTAATTTGCAGGCACGAATATTAAGTTTGCCGGCAAATTTCCCGAGGAAAAAAATGTGATATAAATCCCTCAACATAGCAAAGAATAATTAGAATTTCCTCACAGACAAAAAGCAAACTTCTCGGCGATGATGAGGCTCTACAAGAGAATGGTGGGAATACCATGGAGGGAGAATATGAGTAAAGATGAAATCTTAAGGAGAACAGAACCAAAATGTACACTGGGAAGGGTTATACCGAAATTCGTAGGAGCATTGGGATAACTAAAGATGCCTTCAAAAAAATAAGCAAAGTATTAAAAAATAGAAAAATTTAATAAGAAACCGGGAACTGAACAATTTTTTAATAAAAGTCCTCCTATATAAGAATTAAACTTGGACAATCTGCTCAAAGATGAAGAAGAGACTTGAAGCAACAGAAACAAAGAAAAAGAGCTAAAACAATATCAATCCTTATATGCAGTGAATATGGACAATCCTCCCATAGATGAAGAAGAGATATGGAAACAGTGAAAAGAGAGCTGAACTGGATGTAACATCAGTCTTCCATAGATGAAAGACAAAGAGATGAAGAAGAGCAACAGAAACAAAGAAAAGAGAGCTGAATTGTTATGCAATATCAGTCCTCCTATATGGCAGTGAATGCTGGACAATCTCCTCACAGATGAAGAAGAGACTTGAAACAACAGAAACAAAGAAAAGAGAGCTGAATTGTTATGTAATATCAGTCCTCCTATATGGCAGTGAATACTGGACAATCTCCTCACAGATGAAGAAAAGACTTGAAACAACAGAAAGAAAGAAAAGAGTACTGAACTGTTATGTAATATCAGTCCTCCTATATGTCAGTGAATGCTGGACAATCTCCTCACAGATGAAGAAGAGACTTGAAACAACAGAAACAAAGAAAAGAGAGCTGAATTGTTATGTAATATCAGTCCTCCTATATGGCAGTGAATGCTGGACAATCTCCTCACAGATGAAGAAAAGGGTTGAAGCAACAGAAACAAAGAAAAGAGAGCTGAACTGTTATGCAATATCAGTCCTCCTATATGGCAGTGAATGCTGGACAATCTCCTCACAGATGAAGAAAAGGGTTGAAACAACAGAAACAAAGAAAAGAGAGCTGAACTGTTATGTAATATCATTCTTACTAAATGGCAGTGAATGCTGGGCAATCTCCTCACAGATGAAGAAGAGACTTGAAGCAAGAGAAACAAAGAAAAGAGAGCTGAACTGTTATGTAATATCAGTCCTCCTATATGACAGTGAATGCTGGACAATCTCCTCTCAGATGAAGAAGAGACTTGAAGCAACAGAAACAAAGAAAAGAGTACTGAACTGTTATGTAATATCTGTCCTCCTATATGGCAGTGAATGCTGGACAATCTATTCATAGATGAAGGAGAGATTTGAAACAAAAAAATATGGTTCTACAGAATGACGATGAGAATACTAGGGACTGAACATGTTAGTAGTGACGAAGTTTTACAGTAAATGGAAACAAAAACGACATAATTATAATAAAAAAAACCAGTTGATTTTTTTTAATTCATATAATGAGGAATGAGTGCTTGGAGAATTCGATACTCGCAGAGCATATCGAAGAAAGCCAGATGAAAGCAGTGGACCTGATGAGTTTATGTAAAAGGATAGCAGGACGTGTATGGGAGGTTTGAAAGGAGCCATAATCTTCTACGTTTTTCAATGAAGACAACACAAAGAAGAACAACAACGACGACAATGTAAACGGATGGACTTAAACCATTTTTTCACCATTATAGTCGACGCCATTACTGTAAACATTAACCTATCCAGTATCTCAACTTCGCTTATGCGATTCAGGTGATTTTTTTTTTTTTTTTGGTGGAGGGGAGGGGGGATTTGCAACTAAAAAATAATGTGTCAGGGTTGATATACCATCAAATACAGTAATTTTTTCTTTTTGTCATTTTTTTCTTTTTGACATTTTTTCTTTCAATGGTGGATTCTTTTTTTTTTTTTTTTAATACATTTTTCAAAGCTTTTTTTTTTACTCCTTTGATTGAATTATATTTATTCATTTCTTGCGTATTGCTTCTCTGGAAACATTCAACCTGTCCCCTTCCTCTTCCTATCTGTCAGTATTGGACTGTTTAATATTCGACGCCAGCTATTATATCTTTTTTTGTTTTTAACCTCTCGTTACAATAAAATCTACAAATATTTAATCCGCCATTTTTATCGCCACCTCTCATTTCTTGTTCATTCAACCTTATTGGCTTTTATCGCACTTTACCGCTAAATTCTTTCGACTTGTGCACGTGACACTTCCTTTAGATGCAACCTTTATATTTTTTGTTGAAACTGAATCCATATTTTTTTTTTTTTTTGTAATTTCTACCATCTTGGCCGTAAAAATTTTCCAGAGTTCTCATCAATCATTTCGTTTTTTTTTTTTTTTTTGGTTTTTTTCGGTGAGAGGTGGTTGTGTCAGTATTTTTCATTTATTTTATTTATTCAAATTCTAATTATCCCATTCTGTCTTTAAATCTATTTTATCTGTCTTTAAATCTATTTTATCTGTCTTTAAATCTATTTTATTTATCGATTAATAATCAACATTTCTTTATAAACTACACCCAATGACTATCGTATTCGTGCTTATCTATCTCACTCTATTCATATATAATATATGAAGCAGTATATATATATATATATATATATATATATATGACTGAATATTAGATATTTAATATCAGCGATAGAACTAACATATTTTGTTGCGCTGATGTGACAGACATTTGTATGACGATCGCAAAGGACGTGAAACCCAGGTGACATCAACAAACTGACATATATATATATATATATATATATATATATTTATAAAGACATTTTATTATGTTTATATTTTATTTAAACATAATAAAATGTCTTTAAAACTAAATTGTCGGAGTTGATGAATATATATATAATATATATATATATATATATATATATTTTCGAAACTATAAGTTGATGAACAAATAAAAACATTTTCTTAGAAGTTTTAATAATAAGCAAATAGAACATAATACTGCTTCAAGTAATCCCAAGCATATTAATCTCTTTTATCCCAGTCAAATGCATACTAATTATAAACAAGGTGAAAATATACTAAAAAATTAGTAAATACTAATATATCCACAACACACTCTAGCAAAAAAATTAGGTTAATCATATACTACACTAAATCTAGTATATCCAACTTAACTATTCGCAATGATTCATCCGCACTCCCTGTTAGCGATTTGCAGAAAACCAACATAGTTTACAAATTCAAGTGCCCTTTGAGAGATTGTATCTTCAACGGATTAAATAATATTTATGTTGGTCACACCACAAATTCGCTTTCACGGCGCTTGACATTTGAATGAAAACTCTAACATTTTTAGACATTTAAAACAACATGCCTGGCCGCATTCACACTTCCAGAAAATCCTTGTTGAAAACAATTATACTTAAACATGAAAACGATAAACAAACATTAAAAATTCATGAAGCCTTAGACATAAAACAGTTGAAACAGAACCTGAACAAAATAAACTATGAAATCTCCACAAATATCAGTAAATGCCTATAATTCATAACAGAAGCCATTGGTTTATAACAAAGGCTTCCCATACTTAATACTTCTCATTTTTCACTCTCGTGTGGTCATGTGTGAAGTCACGAGCTGTGACGCGATTTTCAATTCCGCGTCTCGTATATACGAGTTTGTCGTTACTTGGAAATTTTCATGCAGCAAGGGCGGACTATCATTGTTGTTTCGTCCGTTGTCGTTTGACTTATTGAAATTGTCATCTTTGATATATATATATATATATATATATATATATATATATATATATCATATAGTGCTGGTGTTAATAAAACAGTGATATATATATATATATATATATATATATATATATATATATATACTCGACTTCAAGCAGATCAGTTTCAGGAAAGCGACAGCCCCAAAAAACAGCACATGAGATTTGATTATAGTGGTGAAGGTTTCGTGCAGGACCATCCACACTTTTTGAAGGGCCGAATAAGGAATCGTGGTGCACTACGTACCACAAGGTCCCCAGACGACCCTCCGCAGGTTTTGAATTCAGAGTTTTCCTTTCCTAGACCAGTTGCCGTCCAAGGCTATAGAACCCAGTCTGTCCTGCTATTTACCCATAGCTGAGGGAGAAGAATAGGATTCACACCTTTCCCAAGGGTATTAGCATCGTAAGTGAATGTAATGGTTTCGACTCGAATTCCTCAATCCAAGCCGCTATCCATTACTCCACCGTGCCTCTCTCTCTCTCTCTCTCTCTATCTATATATATATATATATATATATATATATATATATATATATATATATTGTGTACTGCGGCAGCAATCCCTTTTTTATACATGTTTCGTTAAGACAAGTGGCAAGATACTGTGATTGAGCTCTTCGTTTAATTTTCCTTGTGTTTTCGCAAGTGTTTTATTTTCTGGACGCAAAATGGTAAAACCGGTTAAAAGTTTTGTATATCCGAGAGCATATAGAGGATGAGATCTGTGAAATGACGTTTGCTTTGTCATCAGACGAGCTGAAAAATCTAACATATTCGTAATTTTGGACGAAGCCGATTACCAAAACAATTACAACACATCATTGATGACCAATATTAATTTACCAAATTAAACAAAAAAAAACACCACGGAGAACCTAAAAAGATCTGTCAATAAACTGATAACATCAAATAACGCCGATATTGGTTCCCTGAAAATCAGAAAAAAATCATCGGAGACTACCAAGCAGGATACCTATACCGAAACATAAAAATACATAAAACCGGATATCCACTACGACCCATTATTTCCTAGATCACAACCCCTATCGACGAAATATCACAATTCCTTAAAGATATTATTACGCCATGCCCAAGTACGGCATCACATCAACCCATGAATGCCTTCAAATTCTAAAAGAACATACAAACAACGAAAGTTATTTTAGCGTCACAAGACCGAACATTTATTTAAAAACGTCGCCGTCAATCAAACTATCGACATAATCTTTAACTCCGTGTATGCAAATAATTCCATTCCACCTCCATCCATCAAACTAGATATCCCCCAAAAAGGACTGCATACCAGCACAGCTAAAGTCCCTTTCTACGACAATAATAGCAATATCAACACTCAAACCAATGGTGTTACTATGGGAAATCCTCTGGGCCCGTCCTTCTCCAACTACATGTCCCACATAGAAAACACGATATTTAAACAAGTCACTAAACACAAAATATACATCCACTATTTATATTTTTAATTTACTTATTTTAGAGAAAACAAAGACAAGAAATTTATAATATCAAAAACATATTCGAAAAAAAAATCCTCCTTAATTATACCTAGGAACTGAGTCAAAAAATAAATTGTAGCAGTTGTAAAAGAGAGCACACGAAAATTCATCCTCTAGTCTACTTTTTTCTTAAAGAACTCAATGATGTAAAACAGACACCAGTTAACAATGGTTTTCCTAACTACCACATCGACCACCAAATTAGACTATTTCTTTCTAAAGTAACTAATGACACTAAACATACAAAAATAATAACATTAACATCTACAAAAGCCAAATACATGTTAACTTTAAGCAAGACGAATTTTCTCTTAGAAATATCACAAAGAAATGCACAATCCCAGTCGAAGAGACAAGAAAATTAACTTACCTCTTACAAAAATTATAAACAGCTAAACTTATCAAAAATTACAACACACCTGTAAAATCAAAACTACAAAGGACCAACATTATTTACGAGTTCAAATGCTTCTTAAGCAACTACGTTCCTGATGAACCCAAACTCTTAAATAATTACATCGGTCACACTACTACATGCCTATCTAGACGGCTTATATTACACCTACTCTACCATAGCTCCATTAGGACTCATTTAAATACACACAATCATTTAAATTAAAAGAAGCTCCTAAATATTCATCAGGTTTTAAATTTTCGAGGATGTTAAGTGTTGTAATTTAATATATAATGCTAAAAAAAATTTAGTTAAACTAATGTATATTTATGAGTGTTTTTTAATTTAAAAATCTACAGTTAGATTTTTGTCTCTATTTATAGATACTTTGTGAAAAATAGTCATTATATATATATATGTATATATGTATGTATTTCTCCAGTATCTGTCTATATTTCTGAGATGAGGCATTATGTACACTATTCACATTGTTCGGATTATCATCCTCATCTTTGTTGCCATAAAAATATCCTGAGCCGACCAAGCATAGAAATGAATACAATATGAGAACCAATAATAAGGAACGCCAGAGAAAAGCAATTATTGCAAAAACAAAAATTGCAATATAAGCTCTGGTAAAAATGGTTGCTGAAGACATTGGATTTATAATACCCAGAAATTCATACACAGATGTCCTCAAGAACATTTTGCACAGTGGATAAAGGCGTTAGTTACATCCAGTGACAGGGCCCAAAGAGTGTGAATTCAATACCTGTTTAAGGCGGTGGAGACCTTGGAGAGGGGGATTAACAGGAGATAGCTGATAAACGATATCCATTATACATGGCACGTGGAACTAGAACAGTCTACCCTAGCGAGCGAAATAAAAGATTCAGTTCATTCCAACCACCTGAAGAAGTGTACTACGGCCGAAACATTGTGATAAATATGTCAACAAAATGAGGATGATAGTCCGAACAATGTGAATAGTATATATTCCTCCGTACAATCTGTGGCCTAACGTTTAATGATCGAGTGTCAAATGCTGACCTTTTTGATAAATGCAAGATTGGTACCATCAAGACCTTCATCATGCAAACTCAACTACGTTGGGTTGACCATGTGGCGAGGATGAGTGATGATCGCATACCAAAAGTTATTTTCTACAGTGAACTCCATAGTGGAAATATTGGTATTGGCTCAGGTATAAAGATAAACTGAAAAGCAAGCTTTCTTGTGTAAATATTCCATTCAAGAAATTTGAAGAGGTAGCTCTGAAGAGATCTTTGTATCGTTCTAGCTGCCATTCAGGAATAATTCACCATCAAGAAGTAAGCATCAGTCGACTACGGGAAACACGAAAGCAAAATAAGACAGCTAACAGTGTCCCTGCTGCACTTGAATACAATACATTCTCCTGTACTGTTTGTGGTCTTTTGTGCAATTCTTGAACCGCTCTCAAAAGTCATGCCCGTCATAGACATGCAGATAATTCGTGGTCGTCGGAACATCATACGTCGAAGTCGACTGGGAGTTCATCATATATATATATATATATATATATATATATATATATATATATATGAAAAAATATTATTCCTTCGCTACATACGAGTTCTCATGTTTCAAAAACGAGAGTCGAAACCATCAATATAATTATTAAAATTAAACCATATTAAACCATAGACATGAGTTAACGGTTTTTTGCCAACATCAACAAAATTTCTTCATTAAATAAAATTTATTAAACCATAGACAGGTTTTTTGCCGACATCAACAAAATTTCGCATTAAATAATTAGCATAAAAAAATCAAATTTCATAGTTTAATAAAGAGCTAAAAAGCTTAACCCAATCATTAAAGTGAGAAACCCTTTATGAAATCGTGAAAAAAACAAATTGTAGTTCAGTGCTACGCATTTATATGAAACAGACTCATCTAACTCTTTCCGAATCCTTTGTACTGTCCTGAGATTGACACCCAAATATTCTGAAATGTTCGTATTGGAGCTTCCGGTGAGAACGTCGAGCAGGACAGCATGCCGTTTCAAAATTTCTGGGAATTGAGTCATGGTGCTGTTTGTCTCAAAGATGGTGCCCAACTGACTCTACTATACTGTGCAGTCGACAAATAAAAAAGAAAGAACGCGCATGCGCGAAATTAAAGTTATAAAATGGCGACAATTTGCCCATTACAGCTTTATATATAGGCAGTATATCTTCATCCAAACATGTTCCATTAGATAATATAAACATATTATGTCTATTTAATTTTATAATAATCAGTTCAAATTCTCTAGTCAGTTTCTTAATGTTAAGAAGAAATTTACCAAGGAAGGTGCCGTAGTTTTTTCTTGCCCAATTACTTTCGATCTCATCTGAGATCATCCTCAGGAGTGAATTACAAAGACAAGCTTAGTTTAACTGTGATCATTCTGATACACACTTGAACGAGCTCTGGTCAAAATTGTTCTAAAATTTTAAATTTATTCGTTGTAGCTATTGATTTTTTTTAAAAAAAAAAAAAAAAAAAAACAAGCGTCTCAATCTAAGAGAGCTAACCAGCTAACTATTTTATTTATGATCAAATATGAATATGTTAGATTTATTTTATAAAATTAGCTATTACTTGAGAAAAAAAATTGGCAATGTCTACAAAAAATCTCTATATCATTTCTTTGATTTAATAAATTTTTATTTTTCAAAAACTTAATAATATTTAACTTTTCATGTATGCACAAAAGACATAGGTCATTTAAATATCTAAAAGTTCTTGGTTTTTTTTATTAATTTACATTTCACTGTTGGTATTTTATTGGTTTCGTTTAAATGCCAGAAATATTTAGAAAAGGATGTCTGGTTTCGATATTTAGTATTATTGAAGGAACTTTGGTGTTGGTTCCATTTTAATTTAAATTCATTCTTTGTACATCCTACATAGACTGTTGCAGCATTAGGATTCTCAATAGATGAGATATTGCATTGATAAACTGCGGATTTTATACGACATTTATTATTCAGAGGACATTTTTAGGATTTCTACATTTACATAATTTTTGTTTATTGTTGGCATTAAATTTTTGTTAAATGCACTTCAACACGTGGGTTGCTACATTCGTAATGCTTTTTTGTTGATTGTTGTTTGGTTGCTTTTGATATACAGGACCTCAAGAATTTGTAGTTTTTATTTATTATTTTTGTGGTGTACTATATTAGTGTTATCAACAAGTATTTTCCTTGCTTTGCATTTTTTTAAAATTACCACCACAACCATCAAGGCTACAATAAATTTGTTTTTGTAATTCATATCTGAGGACGATCTTGGAGGAGATCCAAAGTCCTTGAGTAGGAAAAAAAACTACAGCGCCTTCCTTCATAAATTTCATCTCAATATCAAGAAACTGAACGGGAAAGAATCAGTATAAAAATAAGTAAACACAATATGTTTATATTATACAATGAAGCATGTTTGAATATTCACTCTTGTTCAAAATAATGTGAATGTGTGTGTGTGTGTGTGTGTGTGTGTGTGTGTGTGTGTGTGTGTGTGTGTGTGTGCATGTTTCATAAAAAACGACAAAAAAGATACTACGGTTAAGTTTTTTTTTTCTTGTGTTCGAACAAGAGCTTTTTTTTCTGGACAAAAGGGTGTGTAAGAACTGTCCAAATGTTTTATATTTCCGAGCACTTTCGGCTATACCTTTAGCCATTATCAAAGATGATTCAATTTTTCAGCTTAATTGAAATGTGCGCATTATGTGTATGTTTTAGAGATGTTTTTAATTTCCGAATACGGTTAGCACATTTTGGCCTTGTTCGTAGTTAATATTGTTAAGAGTTGGCTTTTTTCTTTTTTATTATTAAAGCTTCCATTATTTTTAATCTTTTTTTGCAGGTGGATGCAGTTAATATATTTGTGTTTTCTACTAGTACGTTTCTAATGGAGTCTGGTAAATTTTTGTGTGTGTTTAAATGGGTTCTAATGGAGCTGTGATCAGATAGGTGTAACGTAAGACGTCAGGATAAGCATTTACTCACTCTTTGTCCAGAAAAGAAAGCTCCTGCTCGAATACAAGAAAAATTAAACAAAAAACTTAACTGTAGTACCTTGTCTGTCGTTTTAATGAAACATGCATAAACGAAGGATTGCTGCCTAAATATACAAAATATATATATATATATATATATATATATATATATATTTGTCACCTCCAGAAGTATCCATATGAGCTAAAAGTATTTGTTTGATTTATATATATATATATATATATATATATATATATATATATATATATATATATATATATATATATATATATATATATATATATATATATACTCATGTTCCAAATCTTAACACCAGTTCCAAATGTTTAAAAATATAAAATATTGTTACTTTGTGAAACATTTACATCTAATTAGAAATGTAGTTTATCAATGACGACTTTTTACTTCTAATAAATTTAATCTTTGACTTTTCTAATATTTCGAGGTAAGATTACGGACTTAAATATTCCTTCGGCTTCGCTTTTCTCCCTTTTTGAAACGGAGGTGATTTTCCCAGAGAAGTGTTGACAGATAAAGACTTGAATGGTGAGTTTTCGAATGAAAAGGCCAAAATTGGATAATTGCATGCGGTACAAACGAACAAAATGGTTGAGAAATGAGCCCGGCAAAGAAAAAAACATTATGATCTATACCAAAAAAAATAAAAAAATATATAAAAACACGATTCTTGCAAATTGCACCTGCCAAATATGTCGAGAAGCGATGATTAGCTGAGATAAGATGGTCTGATTAACTTTTGGCCAATCAAATTACGTCGAGGGATATTTTAAAATGACACGTGATCTCCTGAGTTCAAAATAGCATTTGCGAGAAGTTATGAAAACCTGAAAACTGACACACGTTCACAGACAGACACAGACTCGCGCACCCATAGGTACACTATACAGAAAAAAAAGCCATGGTGTTAGAAGAAGCGATATTCGAAAAAAAAAAAAAAAAAGAGGCGAAACTGAAATAAGACAAAAGTAAAATCTTTTGAACACTGTTTATGAATGCCGGAGTACTCAGAAATTTGGCAAATTGAATTCAATTTTTTCCGGTAAACAAAGAAAATGACCCTAAATATAGATAAATAAATGAAAATATCTAGACAGAGAAAAAAAGATAGAATAAAAAGGGGTAACAGAGAAGATAAAGAAGAAAAAAGATAGATAGATAGATAGATAGATAGATAGATAGATAGATAGATAGATAGATAGATAAGTATAGACTGAGAAAGATTATTGATACATACATTCATAGAATGATAGATATCAATAGACTGAGGTAGACACATATGAAGAGATATATATATATATATATATATATATATATATATATATATATATATATATATATATATATATAATATTATAAATATAAATATAAGTAATTATACTCGTCTGGAAAAACCTTAAGTGTTTTGACTGGGAAATGAACAAACCAATACCCAAGGAAAAATAAGGAATATAAAAAAAGAAAGAACTAAGAACATGTAATTGAGGCGAAAACAATCGTCCAGAATCCAAGCTCAGAGTCCAAAGAAGAAAAACCTCCAACACGAGTAAGCAAAAATAACTAACCGGCGTACTCTGATGATCCGTGTGGGTGAAACCTAGGTATGTTTGGCTGGCTCTTTAGGTTCATACTTATAGATAGATAGATAGATAGATAGATAGATAGATAGATAGATAGATAGATAAAGATAGATGGATAGGTTGGAAGAATATGAGATATGTAGATACATATGAAGAGACTAAGATAAATATGAGGAGATAGATAGATAGATAGATAGATAGATAGATAGATAGGAAGCAACAGATTGTAATAGATAGATAGATAGATAGATAGATAGAAAGCAACAGACTGTAATAGATAGATAGGAAGCAACAGACTGTAATAGATAGATAGATAGATAGATAGATAGATAGGAAGCAACAGACTGTAATAGATAGATAGATAGGTAGATAGATAGATAGATAGATAGATAGATATGAATAGACTGAGAAATATTATTGATACATAAATTCATAGAATGATAGATTTCAATAGACTTAGGTAGACATATATGAAGAGACTATATATATATATATATATATATATATATATATATATATATATATATATATATTTCCTTTGATTTTCATCATTATTTTCCTGTACGTTGTAATTTTTTTTCATTATTATCACATTTTCGTTTTCTTTCTGGGGGGTTGGGGGTGAAAATCTTTTTTCATTATTATAGAATTTTCGTTTTCTTTCCGGGGAGGGTGAAAAATGTAAACTTTTGTTTAACATACGAATATGTGATACTCCTGACTCCTCAATATCTTCCGATAGTTTTTGTAGTGTTAATCCAGGTTCATTTTGCAGTTTTGAAAGCATTCTTTTGCGCATTTCTCTATCCTTTGCTGAGACTAACCCTTGTACAAAAATAAGACACTTGAAATTGTCCGGGGTTAATTCTGCCAACTTGAAATCGTCGCAATATTTATTTACGATTGCGGCGAACGTAGAATAGTCCTCATTTTCATCCTTTACGAGGTAAAGACGTTTCCACCTTTTGTGAAAGAGTGACGTCTTCGGGATGAAAAGCTCCGTCAGGCATGTAACTGCTTCATCAAACGTTAAATCATTTGTCTTCTTTGGCAAAATGTAATCCACGAATTGTGTGTATTCTTCCGTTCCTAATTTTCTGAGTAATAGTCGTAGCTTTTTAGCTTCTGTCCAGTTTTGACAATCGATGTTGAAGATGTCTTCATGACGTCTGAAAAAGTCCCCGAAATTTTTATCTTCTTCTAGAGAATATTTTGATTGTTTATATCGTGTCCCATACTGCGTCTTGAGAAAAAGTCGCCTCTTTTTCAATGTTTTGTTGCTGTGTATTACTCGCTACTTTTACAATTAGCTCCTGGAGTTGTAATTGTCTTTCTTCATTTTGCATTTGTCTTTCATGATTTTCCTTCTGCGTTTGTAGTAATATTTTTTCCATTCTTTCTTGGAATTGTAATTGTTGTTTATTTTGGGGTTTAACAAGTTCTACTAAAATACTTTTAAAATCCTCCATGGTAAGAGTCTTACGAAAAAACTCGATTTTCCGTATTTTAATCCTCGTAACTCTTTGCTACCTAGTTGTTGTGGATACTGACAAAAACGGCAATTTTCTCTTTTGGGTCTCCGAGGAATGCAAATTCTTGTCGCCCAAGCTGTTGTGGTGAGAAGAGAGAATTTTTCTTTCCGTGTAGGTCCAAATTTCTCGACACCAAGTTGTTGTGGTCGGCAAGGAAGAATTTTTCTTTGTACTCTTCCTGTGTGAGTTCGAATTTCCTCGTCGCCAAAGTTGTTGTGGTCGACAGATAGATAGTATATAATATTTCAAGGTAAGATCACGGACTTAAATATTCCTTCGACTTCGCTTTTCTCCCTTCTTGACTTGAATGGTGAGTTTTCGAATGAAAAGGCCAAAATTGGATAATTGCATGCTGTACAAACGAAAAAAAAAAAAGAATGACAAATGAGATCTATACCAACGTTTCTTATCAAGTGATGGTGTTCCATCACTTGATAAGACACCAGAAGTTTTGACACAAAATGGCTATTTTTGTAGTGATTTTATAATATATTTATGTTATAATTTTCTAATAAATGATTATATATATATATATATCAATTACTGTTTTTAAACTACAAATTTTCCATGATTTTCCTTGCACGCTCATATCTATGAAATTTCTCGGACTTTCAGACCGGTAAATGTTGTTAATACTGTTTATTATAAAACAGAGCATTTACTTAAATATCTGTATCGATAAAAAGAACGCATAAACAGAAAATATATTAAAATAATTGTCAGACATAGTCCATTTCATAATATCTAAATTTGTACAAATCCATCTATCTATCTATCTATCTATCTACCTATCTATCTATGTCAATTTGTATAAATCTATGTCTGTACCAATCTATCTATAGATATATATTATCTCACTGTCTCTTGTCCTCTCTCTCGCCCTCTCTCTCTCTCTCGCCCTCTCTCTCTCTCTCGCCCTCTCTCTCTCTCTCGCCCTCTCTCTCTCTCTCTCTATACATATATATTTATATATATATATATATATATATAAATATGTGTATATATTTATATATATATATATATATTCTGCCCATATCTATCTATCCTTATATATGTTCATTTTCCTATCATATATATATATATATATAGGTTGCCAACTCGTGTCTGAGTACGGGCATTACTACATTACTGCATATCTTTTACTGATGTGCTGAACGAATGTGGCTCTTAAGCCCAGCAAGGGACCTACATATTCTGGCACAAACAGGGCGCTTAAGAGGTCCGAAAGCGGATGATACATTATCATACAATTTAAAATGTCGCATGAAACCGCTTCTGAACCTGCATGTCTTAGCACAAATATCACATTTGCCGGACGTCTACGGCTTTATAATCAATTGCCACCTTCTGCTGGTTCGCTCTCAATTGACTTCTTAGACCAGCCATTGATATACACACGCTACCACAATTTGTTCCTGCGGGTGTCATCGGGAAGCTCAACGGGGACGCCTTTACGCACATCTCTTTTAAGCTTTCCGTGCCTCCTCTTCTCATCTTCAAAGTGACAAAGACATGCTTCATCTTGTCCAGGAAACGATTGTATTTTTTTAAGTGAAAAAAAAAAACTGCCTGGGGAAACCTTCGCTCGTTGATGGAATTTGTGGTAGTGGTAAAGGTTAGTATTTGTAATATTTGTATATATTTATGTTTGTAATGTATATATATATATATATATATATATATATATATATAAAAGAGTGTGAGTTCAATACCCGGTTAAGGCAGTGGAGATTAACAGGAGATAACTGATAGCTGGCACGTGGAACTAGAACAGTCTACCCCAGTGAGAAATACAACGGCCGAAACTTTGTAATAAATATGGTGACAAAGATGAGGACAATAGTCCAAATAATGTACATAATACCTCATCTCAGAAATATAGCCAGATAGACATACACACACACACATACATATATATATATATATATATATATATATATATATATATATATATATATATATCTGTGTGTGTGTGTTTTGAAATATAAATATATGTATATATATATATATATATATATATATATATAGGGTGTCACAAATATTTACATAATTTAAAATGTGAATATCTGAGTAACTACATGTGCTAGGCAGACGAAATTAAATACGCTTCATGTTGAACAATAAAAGATTTATCAAAATTGAAACACGATATTCAAAGGGATGTAGGATTTATAACCGATTTCACAAAGCTTCACAAATGTTCAATTTGTGCACCACCTGTGACACGACACACTTCAAGTCGGTAGTCCAGCTCCTGCCAAACACGCTGTAGCATGTCTTGCGTAACATTCTCCAGCGCCTTAGTGATTCCCCGCATAACTTCCTCTAGGCTTCTAAGAAGAGGTAGTATATAGAGCTGTCATTTCCCATAAGCCCATAGAAAAGAAAACACACAAGGTAATTGTGTGGCCATTTCAATTGCACATTGTCATTATCACTGATACGGTCGATTCATCTTCTTTGTAGATTCTCATTCAGATTCTCAAATATCACAACTTTTCGGTCTTTGTACTCTCCGGCCTACTGAATCCGAAAATTCTAAACTGAACCATTTAATTAATCAGCAGAGGTTGACTGTTTTCTTTCCACTGTCTAGGATTATCTCGTCTAGTTCTTATTTTTACAACTACTCATGGCAAATATTTAAACCATACAATACTTAAGGAGAAAGGGAAGATTTAGGAAGATTAAGATTACCTTCTTGGTTATCCATTGAAACTATAATCCACCGAAATAAAAAAAAAAGAAGCCAGTCCTCACCGCGGGCCATTTAAAAGATAGTTCGCACAGTGGATTGGTTGACATAAACATCCAATCAGATGTGCGGAATATGTGGTCTGTCTTCGTCCAATTCTTTAAAAAGGCCAGAGTAGCTGTTAGCGTTTGATTGAGAGGGGGGATCAGGGATTGATCTCCCCTGATTGGGTCGATTTGGTGATGGGTAGTATGATGTTGAAAGACCCGAAACTCCCTGATGGATCAAGTCAAAACATCACTGACGGCCCCCTGGGGCGCCTACTTAAAAGCGTATTTTTTAATTATGCATACATATAAATGAACAACCTACTGTGACCACAAAGTGATGGATCAGTTTTTATATTGATTGTAATGTATAATTGATTCCCCCATTTCATATCCCCGGTATAATTTGTTTGCTTATCAAATTCTGATTAAGTGTGAAACCACCCCTTCCTCCTCCCAGCTATGGGTTAATTAGTAAAACTTGTGTCACGGAACCATTATTAACTAAAAAAAAATCTTACAATCCAAAAATGTTTATTGGCTTTTCAATAACCAGCAAAAGGTTGATAAACCATAGAAAACGAGTAAACCAAAACAAATGAATTATTAATTAACTACACAGGCATCTGGAATATAAATATATAGAAACTAGCGTGGCCACAAAGTAAGGGATCAGTTTATATACTGATTGTAAAATGGAATTGATCCCCCACTTTATATCCACATTATAATTTCTTGTTTGTCAAATTTTTCCATCTCTTCTCCTCCATCTATGGGTTAATTACTATTAACTCACAAAAACTATTATAATCTAACAATATCTCCTGGCTTTAAATAACCTACAAAGTGTTGATAAGCTATATCATATTATGTATTAGTTGAAGAATAGTAAATGAAAAATGGTTTTGAATCTAGAGTTTTCGTTCTCCAAGACTTGTGGCCAACCAAAGCTGAAGAATATAGTCTATTCTGTTTGTTTAAAACGAAAAAAAAGCTTTAGTAGGGGTCAATTCATATGTTTGACATGGAGATTTTCGCGAATGTGAATGTAACGACTCCAATGGATTTCGAAACCGTCTTGCAAATTTCTCGTATTGAACTTCTAACCATTGAACCGCTGACACACTTAAAATTTCAAACTCCGATCACTCACCAAAGCATATATATATATATATATATATATATATATATATATATATATATATATATATATATATATCATATATTTTCACCCCAAAAGCAAGGCGGGAAGCCGCTAGCACGCAAAGGGTTACAGAGAGTTGGAGCGAGGGGCAAATAGGAGTGATAAAGGAAAGGATGAAGAGAATGATAGGGGATAGATGAAGGCATCTGGAGACGTCGATTGACATTACATTTGAATAGTTGGAGATTATAGCTATCAGGGAAACAGGAAAATGGGAGAAAGTTCCACAGGCGAGATGTGCGAGACATGAAGCTATTGGAGTAGAAGAGACGGCTACATTTACCAGTTTCAACAGTGAAAGGGTGAGAGCGAGATGCCAACCTAGTTGAACGCTTAAATTCATGAAGTCTGGGAACCATCGAAAACAGCTCATCGGAGGAGTTACCATGAAAGTATTTGTAAAAGAGACAGAGTGAGGCGACGGCACGTCTGCGTGTATATATATATATATATATATATATATATAATCTACTATTTCAAATCTTACGTATATCGTAGGTCTGCCATAGGTATATATATATATATATATATATATATATATATATATATATATATATATATATATATATACATATATATATATCGACTTTCACATAGGTAATAGGCTAAATAATCACTTGTGATCAATAAGGCGTAATAGAATATGTGTAAAATGGTCAAACGTAATTGGCACAAAATCGAGGGAAAGTCTGGCTTTGAGCAGGAAAAAAAGTTTGAATCCTAATAAAGGAAGAAGATTGCTGAGTCTTCAAGAATATTAATCTGCAGACAACAAAGAAACGGAATTAATCCTCATTCCTGAAAGTTAATCGACTCATTGATTCTGACTATTACTGTTCAAACGTCATTTGGGCATTATTTTACCAACTTCCTTGCAAAGATTTTTATTTATTTGTTTTTTTCAGCGATGACAAGTCCTGCCATTTATTAGTCTCAGCGTCTTCCTGAATTGTTTAGGAAACTTACTTTCTCTTTTCATGTATATCTTTCCTGTCAGTTGTCACCGTCTATTCTAATATATTGATCTCAATCTGTTCATATCGATCTATTTCTTGCCCTAGATATTAAAAACAGGCTCTTTCTGGTTTGGTTTGCTAACGGCATATCAAACTCAATGGACTGTTTAATGCCGACAAGGTTTTTATTGCTGGTAATATTTTTTTTATCTATCTATCTCAGTATATATTGGTTTGGTTTGTCTTGTTTTACGGCATATCAACCTCAATGGGTTATGTAATGCCAACAAGATTTTTATGTATTCATTTATTCATATCTATATTGATCTCTATCTGTTCGTATCTATTTATCAATCTCAACCTGTTCGTATTCATTGATCTCAGTTCATACCTATCTATCTATCTATCTATCTATCTATCTATCTATCTATCTATCTATTTATAACTATCCATCTCAAACTGTTCATATCTATATATCAATATCAATATGTTCATTTTTATTTATCTATCTCAACCTGTTTGTATCCCAGTTCCTATCTATCTATCTATCTATCTATCTATCTATCTATCTATCTATCTATCTATCTATCTATCTATCCCAGTTTCTTCATATCTATCTATCTATCTATCTATCTATCTATCTATCTATCTATCTATCTATCTGTGTCTATTTATAACTATACATCTCAAACTGCTCATATCTATATATCAATCTCAATATGTTCATTTCTATTTATCTATCTCAACCTGTTTGTATCCATTGATCTCAGTTCCTATCTATCTATCTATCTATCTATCTATTCATCATCTATCTATTCATCTATCTCAGTTTCTTCATATCTATCTATCTATCTATCTATCTATCTATCTATCTTCAATTCATATCTATCTATCTATCTCTCTATCTATCTATCTATCTCAATATGTTCATATCTACTTAACCATTTCAACCTGTTCGTATCCATTGATCTCAGTTCCTATCTATCTATCTATCTATCTATCTATGATAAATAATAGAAAATAATAAATAATAAAATATAACAAATAATAAAAAATAATCAGCAAATCTATATAAAATTATTTTTTTTAATTATTGTTACTGTTAATAATTTCTAAAAAAAAGATTTACCAACCAGCACAAGCAAACACGTCATCAAGACAAAAGCAATAGACAAATACAAAACAATAATAATACGACAATCATAAACTGTTGCTAATGAACGGCGGAGCCACGGAAATAATTCTATTGATTTCGAAAAGTAGGTGTCATAGCTCCTCTTTTATAACGACTCCTTCTTTAACTATTGATGCTTGAATAAATAACATGGTGTTTTCAGAAATTGAGCCAATGAGCTTGCATATAGTCTTTGAGCAAGTATTTTACACCTCATGCAGTCAATACATACGTATAAATGAAAACTGTTCGATACCTTCTGATTATTGATTATTGATTCGGGGCGGCAAGATAAAGATGGAGAAAACATTGAAAAACGGAGAAAAAAAAAACGATAACCATTCCTTGCATAAAAATTGAAAAATTTGTTAGCAAGTGAAAAGGCGAGGGCGGAGGGGGAGGAAGAAAGAATGACGAGAAGGAAAGTAAGAAAGGAGATTATAAAGAGGGAAAAGCGAAGTCGGGGAGGAGAGGGAAAATATGAAAAGTAATGAGGGTTAAAGAAAGTTAGGGGAAAAAAAGAAGGTAAAGACACAGAAGGAAAAGAAATAAGAAGGAAAATGATGGAGATGTTAAGAGAAAAGATACGGAAAGATTAAAAATGAAGGGAAAAGAAAGAAAAAAGATTAGAAGAATCTAGATAGATAGATAGAGAGACAGATAGATAGATAGATAGATAGATAGGAGCAGACTAAGATAGATAGATAGATAGATAGATAGATAGATAGATAGATAGATAGATAGGAGCAGACTAAGATAGATAGATAGATAGATAGATAGATAGATAGATAGAAAGAAAGGAGATGAGATAGATAGATAGATAGATAGATAGATAGATAGATAGATAGATAGATAGATAGATAGGAGCAGACTAAGATAGATAGATAGATAGATAGATAGATAGATAGATAGATATAAAGGAAAAGACTGAGATAGATAGATAGATAGATAGATAGATAGATAGATAGATAGATAGATAGGAAGAAAGGAAAAGACTGAGATAGATAGATAGATAGATAGATAGATAGATAGATAGATAGATAGATAGATAGATAGCAAGGTGATGATGTCACTAAGACGCGACGTGATACTGGGATTGAAAGACAATGAGAACAATATCGTGAGGAGAAAGAACAATAAATAACAGGGTTCTAAAAATCACGAGAAGGCGATTGGCGTTAATTTGAAGGTGGTATGATAACAAGTAACCGGAGGAGATTTCCACAAACTAAAAGTTCAAGTAAAGAATTTACCTTTACATCTAGCTCTTTCAACAGTAAATTGAGACCTATTTGCCAATCAAGTAGCACGCTTCAATCCATGCGTTAAAATACGAAGCCGGTAGGCTTATTAGAACTGTCATGAAAATATTTATAAAAATATCAGAGCGGAAAACACATCACGGCGGTGTGATATTGACTCAGTTGAGATGCCGGGTGTATACCGATAATATTACAGACACTTCCTTAAATTTTGTCAATTTTTTTGCACGAGACAAGATAGACAAATGATGACAGCAACATCCAGTCCCCGGACGAATGGTAATACATAAATGTGCTAGAATAGACAGATTCTGACGAGACAGAATTCTAGCATGACACAGTGAAACAACATTCCTAGCAGCAGCCATAGCAAGTGATTCAATATAATATCGCAACATAATGCCAGCGGCAAATGTGAAACCAAGAACGCGCAAAGGGTTGCTCTCCTGGAAGAGACCATTATCATTTTTCGGACCCACCGCACTTACGAGTAAGACAGGAGTAAATAACTGGGAACTGCTGACATCGGGAAGGTCATTAATAAAGATGAGAGAAAAACGTCGGTCCAAGAGTAGAGCCCTTGTTGATACCGCATTAATCGGAAATGATCTAAATAACTTCCAATATCTGGAACTCATTTTTAATGTGAATTAAGTTTAAGCATCTAAAGACTTTGTCCTTTTTCTTTCAGATTTGGCTGACATTTGGGCGATATTATTTTCATACATAGATAACATGATACAATAGAGAAATAAATAGATTTTCATCAATAACACTGATTTATTTACTGCTGACTTTAATTTTTCTTAATGAAACACACTTATATATAATCCGTTTTAATGAAACACACTTTAGATAAATAATGAAAAGCCTGAGAGAGACTGATAGCTAAACAGATAGATTTTAAATTTTAATTGTTAAATTAATAATAAAAGTTGACGATTTAAACTTAATTTAAATAAAGAAATGATTATGTCTCACAAAAAACATATTGAAAAAGAATTCATGCGTTAAAGATAATTGCATCTTTTTTTTGTAATCTCGTTCTATCTATCTATCTATCTATCTATCTATCTATCTATATATATATATATATATATATATATATATATATATATATATATATATATATAGGTATGTATATATATATATATATATATATATATATATATATATATATATATATATAATGTGTGTGTATGTCTGTTCAAATATGTTTATCTCTCTATTTAATTTCTGACTCTCTAGTTTTCAAACATATATTACATACATATATTACATACATATATTAAATACATATATTACATACTTGTATATTTAAGTGGAATTACAGTTTTTAATTTTAAATCTTTTACAGGCGTTATGAAAAAAGAAACAGATTCTTCTGGCGAAACAGGATCTTAAAAGAAGATCCCAAGAAAATATATCGTAAAACTGGGAAAAAGTAAAATAGAGATAAATGACCCACCTAATAAAATTCAAATTACTTAGCTGTCAGTCGATATTCATCACTTGAAGACTACGTTGGACGTGAAACTCCTCATTGCTAATAATGAGGGATATATATATATATATATATATATATATATATATATATATATATATATATATATATATATTTCTCTTAGCAGTCAAGTCCCTCATGAGGATATTGGAGGATATGGGGAAGTACTCAGAGGAAAAATAAAAACGAATAAATATAGCCACAATACCTTTCTTGCTGACTTTAATCATGAAACTAGAAAGCTTATACGCGATTACGAAAGGTTTTTATTGAAGATACGTCAGCACAGTATGTCTAAATTGTTTAATCAATCTTTAAATCAATATATATATATATCTGGGCTCTCTAGACGAGGCTGGCAACCAGTCTAGGAGAAATCCATGAAAAGGACAATTCTGAATTTAATATTTAACCATCCGAAGTTGTAGAAAGATGGGCAAACTTGGACCTTCGTGACCGTAAAAATGAAGTGTTAAATGACGATTTTTTTCTCTTGAAGCCGATATTATTTTAACTAACTTCACCCCTTTAAAGAAGCAATTATTGGAATTATACTAACATCTAAGTAAAATTATACATTTTCTTTTTTCTTGAGAATTGACAGCAAAAATGATAAACGCTATTTATTTATTAGACTGTTCATTGAAATGGTTGGTAAAAAATCGGCTATTTGATTCGAACTTTATAAAATGGTAAATAATAAGGATTTCCTTATCTTGGTTGGGATATTTTAATAATTTAGTACATGTTTTTAATTTTTGAATAAAATCTTGTTTTTCACATTTATATAAAAATGAATGTAAATTGGTAAAAGGATAAATTTTAATTGGGTGAATTTTTAGAACGTTGTAAATATAAAATAATACTTGTAAATAAACAATCTAATAAATAGAGTTGAAATTTTTTTTTTATTTTGTCGAGAGCAAAAAAATAAATGAATTCACTTTCATCGTATGTTCAGGTTTTATTCCAGTTCGAATCATGTTTTTTTTAAACAATAAAACTTGTGCTGAGAGTGTTAAAATAATAGCGGTGTCAAGGAAAATTTTTTTTTTTTCGTCTAGGCAATGAAGGTGTCCAAGTTTGCCGAAAGATTATTAGATATAGGAAGAAGATATCATGTAAAAAAAAGAAAGAAAACGATATATCTTTATATATATATATATATATATATATATATATATATATATATATATATATATATATATATATATATATATATATATATATATATATATATATATATATATATATATATATATATATATATATATATATATATATATATATATATATATCCCGGCATTCTTCATGAGGTTGGAATGTCGAACTGAGGACACATGGCGCAGTGGATAAAGGCGTTAGTTAGATCCAATGACAGGACCTAAAGAGTGTGAGTTCAATACCTGGTTAAGACATTGGAGAACTTACAGAGGGAATTAACAGTCGATAACTGATAAGTGACATCAATTATTTAGACAGGGCACGTGGAACTAGAACAGTCTACCCCAGCGAGCGAAATAAAGGGTTCAGTTCGACATTCCAACCACCTAAAGTAGGCCGGAGCGTAGAAAGGCCTAAACATTGTGATATATATGGCAGCAAATGTGAGAATGATAGTCCAAGCAATGTAAATAGGATATATATATATATATATATATATATATATGTGTGTGTGTGTGTGTGTGTGAAAAGTATATATAAATATAAATAAATATATATGTATAATTATTTATATATTATATGCGCGGTACTTATTAGAAAGCGCTCAATATCAGAGACAGAGCTAACATATTTGGTTGGATAGATGTGAGTTTAGACCCTGGGTTTCACGCTTTTAGCGATCGTCAGACAAATCGCTAAAGCGTGAAACCCAGGGCACAAAACTCACAACTATCCAAATCCAAATATAAATATATATATATATATATATATATATATATATATAGGGCGATGGATAAATTGTCGTTTAAATTAAAAAATAACACTGACATCACATTCTATCAGATATATTTACCAAATATTTATACAGATATATTTTTATATATATATATATATATATATATATATATATATATATATATATGTATATGTGTGTGTGTGTGTGTGTGTGTGTCAATTTATTGATTGGCAATACCAAGCGGATGGTGTAATAAATAATGGACATAATTTTTAATTGGTGAGCCGAGTTCGAATTTCAGTTGGGTTCGTTATGTTCACTGATGCGTAAAATACTCATGGAAAAGGTTTGAATCTCAGCATGTTCATATCTATCTATCTATCTATCTATCTATCTATGTAGGACGCCCATGGCTAAGATCCGAAGACAAGCTGAAAAAGCAACTTGTCAGCTGTCATTACACCACATAACACCCTTGAGCGCTTAGACTTGGAGCGGGTAGAATGGAGATCAATGTGTTCTAGTGGACTCGGCAATTTTCAATCTGCTTGTCTGAATCATCTTCAAGAAGCGAGAGCAAGATTTAAAAGGTCAACCAATCTAACAGTGATCTCATCTCCAAATCCTCACTCTTGCTCCATATGTGGCCTCGTTTGTAAATCACTAGCTGGTCTTAAATGCCACTTAAGATTATCACACAAAATTTCATAACTGAATCAATAAGCTGTCGATCCTCATACGTCGAAACCGACGGCAGAGTCCATTATATATATATATATATATATATATATATATATATATATATATATATATAATCTGTCTGTGGATGATTATATACGCCCAATCTCGTAGGAAGAAAGGGAATTCGTCGGCTGCTGCTAATTAAAGCTAACAGCTCTCCGCTAGGAATTGAGTATTCTGGTCACCCGGAAGTCTTATATTTCGTATATAATGCTTTTAAAATTCACTTTCTCCGCTGTGTGCGCTGATAGCCTAGGGGTGAGAGACCAATTGATGTCAAATCGGTCGGATTTTATCCCGGCTTGAAGGCACACTGATGAGCTGTGATACAGTGAAACAGGGAAGAAAAGACAGAGCTAAAGTTTTAAACGATTTTTTTAAAATGAGCAATCTTTCTTGAAGCTTTTATTTCAGCTCTAATTTCAAATACGCGAAACACATTTCAAAACTAATGAAAACTGAATGGCTAAAAATCGCTGATTTTAGCCGTATTTGCCATTACGTCACCAAGTAACTCTCTTTACTAAAAAAAAAAGTTTTTCAAAATAAAATATACTTTTCTGAAACTTTGTTTGAAGATGATTAGCTGACTCATAAGTTAATCAACCTGATTTGAAACCAATATTATTTACTTTGTTTAAAAAATATCACAGAAAATCATTTTAACACGTATTTATGAGATGCTGACAACTCTATTGACATGCTGATGTTTGGGAAATTTAAATATTTTTTCTACGGGGGCTTTATCTGTAAAAAAAATACTTGATGAATATAAAATGAGCGCCTTTTTTATGTAATTTTTAACTACCCAGTAATCTATATTTTTATTGAATTTTAAGTACTTTAAATTTACTATAATTTTTTGTAATCGCTATCACCCCCGTGCAAGGCAGTAATGCCACTAAAACATAAGTGGGTTATATCGTGTGGAATGATTAGGAACAGAAACAGTAATGATAAGCAGAAAGAGAAAAGTGTAAACATGAGGACAATAGATAGCAATTGGCATTGCATTTAAATTTTTGCAGATTAAAGTTGGCTGGAAAGCACAGAGCCGAAAGCGAGTTCCACGACCGAGAAATGCAAAAGAAAAAAATGTTAGCACAGAATTTACTGCTGCATCAATCTAGCTTAACTGTAAATTGATGAGATGTCGACGCCAGTCTAAATTTCCCATTTGCGATTAGCAAATTTTTTTTTTTCTTGATAACAATATCACCAAAACGGTACAAATTAAAACAGAATTTTAAAAGATTTAAAACTTTATAAATTATTTTAATTATTTTTTTTTTTTTTAAAACATGATAATTGTTCTTGGATAAATTCATTATTCATCGATTTTTTTTTCTTCTTGAGACAATATTGTCCATAATATATTTTATTCGTAAAAAGAATTACATTATTATATTATATACTGTATTTTTATTTTGCATTTCAGCGCAGATTTTCAGTAACTGGAGGTGTTGTTTTACAAAAAAAAAATAAATAAATAAATAAATAAATAATGATTTCATTTCTCCAATAATTTCTGTCTATAACTAAGATAAGCATTAAACCATATGGCATAAGAAAAAAGTTGAAACCATTTTTGAAGGTTCCAAAGAGGATTAAAAAATATAATTTAATAATCAAAGATTGTGTGTATATATATATATATATATATATATATATATATACACACACACGTATATATATATATATATATATATATATATATACACACACACGCACATATATATATATATATATATAATTGTGCGTATTTAGGCAGCAAATTCTCTTTTAGGCATGTTTGATTAAATAAAATACTGTCGTTATGTTTGCTGATTTTTAACAAAATCCGTTCATAGCCACGAATAGCCTTACGTATATTGACATTAAATGATGTGAGAATTGTCTTATAACTGTTTAAATCACTTTATTTCCCATTTCCCAAGTACTTTCGATCTTCTTCCAGGATCATCATCAGGGGTCAAAGTAGTACAAAACTGTGTGTTGTTCAGGGTTACAAGTACTTATATAAAGCTGTGTGTTGTTATAAATTACTGTAATTTTTAATTATGCTTTCAAATGCAATGGTTGATGTATATTACTATAAAACATTAAACATTACCCACTCCGTGAAAAAAGCAACAGTGTTGAAAAATATGGAAAATGGAAGAAAAATGTATCTAAATATATGTAAATATTTGGAGATGGATAGATAGATATGTGAACAGCCTGAGATAGATAGATAGATAGATAGATAGATAGATAGATAGATAGATAGATAGATATGTGAACAGCCTGAGGCAGATAGATCGAAATGTATCTTTATGCATTAGACATCCGTCAACATTCATTTTTCTCTTAATTAAAGCCCTTCCACCCACCTCTCCTAAAAATTCTCTCTGTTAAGTTTAATCTCCTCCTCCTCATACTTACACTCTCTCTAAATTCTGTTTTATTTCCGGAGTTGTTTTTTCTGTTTTCTTTTTGAATTTGTAGGTCTGATGAATTGGATCGTATTTACGATTCCAATGGAATAAATTATGACTATGGAATATTAGTGTTTAAGCCTTTTTACTATATCCTTACTCTGTCCTAGACATTGAGTTCTACCTGGATTTTTCCTCTTGGAATTTTTTTTTTTTCTAAAAATATACATGTATGGGTATTTATATATTTTGCATATGTATGTAAGATAATAAAAAATAGACCGAGATAGATAGATAGATAGATAGATAGATAGATAGATAGATAGATAGATAGAAAGAAAGAAAGAAAGAAAGAAAGGATATGAACGGACTAAAATAGATAGATAGATAGATAGATAGGGAAATACGTAATTCATAGGGAGATAGATAGATAGTATCAACATTAGACAAAGCTATAACAGTGGATCTGTGAAGGCTACTTTTTTTTTAGCGTTTCACCCCAAGTAAGGCGAGAAGCCACTAGGATGCAAGGGGTTACAGAAGGTCAGATAGGAGTGAAAGAAGAAAGGATGAGGAGAAGGGTAGTGGATAGATCAAGGCAACTGGAGATGTCGATTGACATTGCATTTGAATAGCTGGAGATTATAGCTCTCAGTGAAACTGGAATAGGGAAGGGAGTTCCACAGGCGAGAGGTGCGAGACATGAAACTATCGGAGTAGAAGAGACGGCTACATTTAGGAGTTTCGACATTGAAAGGGTGAGAGCGGGATGCCAGCCTCGTAGGGCGCTTGAACTCATGAAATCTGGGAACCAGCGAATGCAGCTCCTCGGAACAATTACCATGAAAGTATTTGTAAAACAGACAGAGAGAGGCGACTGTAGACGAGATGCAAGAGCAGGGCCAATTATATTGCATATCTGCCTCTGGAGTCTATCAAGAACCCCGAGACAAACAGAAGGGGCTCCAGTCCATATATGGCAGCAATACTCCATGCAATGGCGAATTGTTGATTTGTGAAATTTTTTTTTTTTTAAATATCAATCTGATAGATAGATAGATAGATAGATAGATAGATAGATAGATAGATAGATAGATAGATAGATAGATTGTTAATAAACGCCAAATGATATAACTGAATCCATGTCAATTCAAATTTTAAAAGAAATGGTTCAATACTATCAAGAACAATAAAGATTGTAAAAAATAACGAAAGTTCAAATTACTTATCGAAGATCGACTCAGAAATTCGCAATACTTCGCACTTCGAGAGCCAGATATGTTTTCTTATTTCAATATTAAAACATATGTATATTTATTAATATATATATATGCGAGTGTTGTTATGTATAGCAAATGAGCGATTCAGAGTTCGAATTCCAATCTATTTCGTCCATTGAAATAACATCGGGAAATGTATGGATGCATGCCTTCGTTTCTCCCTAGTTACGTGTTAAAAAGTAGACCATGCGATACTATTTAGCCTTGGTTAATTCGAAGAAGGGGCCTGAAGAGATGTGGCAGTGCATTGCGCCCCAGTTCTCTGCATTCGTTTCTTTCAAAAAATGTGGCCAATGCATTTTCATTATAAAAATCATTAGCCAATTCATTTTCATAATAAAAATCATGTGCAATGCATTTTCGTAGTAAAAACCATTTCAAATCATTTGTAAAATCATTGGCAATGGATTTTCATAATAAAAATCATTGACCAATGTATTTTCATAATAAAAATCATTGGCAATCCATTTTCATAATAAAAATCATGTGCAATGCATTTTCGTAGTAAAAACCATTTCAAATGCATTTCCATAATAAAAATCATTGTCCAATACAATTTCCTTGTAAAATCACTAGCAATGGATTTTCATAATAAAAATCATTGGCAATGCATTTTTATAATAAAAATCATTGGCAATGCATTTTCATAATAAAAATCATTGGCCAATATATTTTCATAATAAAAATCATTGGCAATGCATTTTTATAATAAAAATCATTGGCAATGCATTTTCATAATAAAAATCATTGGCCAATGCATTTTCATAATAAAAATCATTGGCCAATATATTTTCATAATAAAAATCATTGGCAATGCATTTTCATAATAAAAATCATTGGCCAATGCATTTTCATAATAAAAATCATGGGACAATGCATTTTCATAATAAAAATCATTGGCCAATGCATTTTCATAATAAAAATCATTGCCAATGCATTTTCATAATAAAAAATCACAATATGCATTTTATAATAAAAATCACACAATGCATTTTCATAATAAAAATCATTGGCCAATGCATTTTCATACTAAAAATCATTGGTCAATGCATTTTCATAATAAAAATCATTGGCCAATGCATTTTCATAATAAAAATCATTGGCCAATATATTTTCATAATAAAAATCATTGCCAATGCATTTTCATAATAAAAATCATTGGCCAATGCATTTTCATAATAAAAATCATTGGCCAATGCATTTTCATAATAAAAATCATTGCCAATGCATTTTCATAATAAAAATCATTGGCCATGCATTTTATAATAAAAATCATTGGCCAATGCATTTTCATAATAAAAATCATTGGCCAATGCATTTTCATACTAAAAATCATTGGTCAATGCATTTTCATAATAAAAATCATTGGTCAATCGATTTTCATAATAAAAATCATTGGTCAATGCATTTTCATAATAAAAATCATTGGTCAATGCATTTTCATAATAAAAATCATTGACCAATGCATTTTCATAATAAAAATCATTGGCAATGCATTTTCATAATAAAAATCATGTGCAATGCAATTTCGTAGTAAAAACCATTTCAAATGCATTTTCATAATAAAAATCATTGTCCAATACAATTTGCTTGTAAATCATTGGCAATGCATTTTCATAATAAAAATCATTTTCATAATAAAAATTATTGGCAATGCATTTTCATAATAAAATCATTGGCTAATGTATTTTCATATATATTCTAATGTTTACTTCAACTCTATACTTCTAAAATTTCCTTCTGAACTATGAAATTCTATTTCATAATCATTTTTTCCTTAAGAGTAATAGGTTCGCCTATCCTCTGGGTTACACAATCCCCCCCCCCCCAGGTTTTGGAATAAGAGTAGAAGTTTACCCCATTTTTCCTGTTTAGGATTGTGAACGCTGAGAATGTCACAGTCAAATTAATTTTTCTTTAAATAAGTGTTTTGAGTACATCCCACAGCCTATTTCACCTGTATTTTCTTTCCTTTTTTTCTTTATCTTTGCATCAGTTTTGATCCGCCAAGGTGTAATGATATAGCCGATCTCGCTATTTATCGGGTGTAACAGCAAAATTGTCAGATTAAGATTTGAACTGTTGTATCTGAGAAATGATTAAAGATATCTTACTGGAATTCTCCGAGGTTTTTATAAAACTCTTCTACTCTGCTTCGAGCCAAAAGAATGTATAATTGCTCTCCAAGCCTAACAGAAGTGATTAATTCGATCACAAATGAAAATGGCATGTTATCATTAATTAATCGTAGCTAAGGATCGGAAGCTCATTAAGGATTGATATAAATTTCTTTATATATATATATATATATATATATATATATATATATATATATATATATATATATATATTAAGCGTTTCACCCCAAGCAAGGCGGGAAGCCACTAGCACGCAAGGGGTTACAGAGAGTTGGAGCGAGAGCAAAGAGGAGTGATAGAGGAAAGGATGAAGAGAAGGATAGGGGATAGATCAAGGCATCTGGAGACGTCGACATTACATTTGAATAGTTAGAGATTATTGCTCTCAGGGCAACAAGAAATGGGGAGCGAGTTTCACATGCGAGAAGTGCGAGACATGAAGCTATTGAAGTAGAATAGACAGCTACTTTTAACAGTTTTGACAGTGAAAGGGTGAGAGCGAGATGCCAGCCTAGTTGAGCGCTTAAATTCATGAAGTCTGTGAACCAGCGGAAGCAGCACACCGGAGCAGTTACCATGAAAGTATTTGTAAAAAAGACAGAGGGAGGCGACGGCGCGTTTGTGAGAGAGCGACTGCAGACGAGATGCCAGATCAGGACCAATTCTATTGCATATATATATATATTATTTCAGGATCATTTTCCAATGTATTCAAGATAATCTTCGCCTTCTTTAAACTTCTAACTTACTGTCCTAGTATACCAAGTTGCTTGAAAGGTTTCACGTATGATTTCATTTTCAAGTCTTTTTTCATTTCTCCTTGGACTGCCATAGTTGAAACCACTCTTTTACGTGCAAAAGGTCTTATGGATTGAGTTGAATGTTTTCTTTTTCGCTTTAGCTCCTGTTGTCATTTCCTGATCCAGGTTTCCTCTCTACTGTTCCCTCTTTTTTAAAACTTATTCACCGTTCTCTTGATGGTTCTTGAATGGACATTGAAGATGGTAGCCAGAGTACTAATACTGGTGCAATTACTGAAGGCCTAAATGATCTTTTTTCCTCTAAACATTGCTCATTTGGGAAGATGCATTACGGACTGACACGAATCTATTTTCAACTGTCCCCATTTTCTAACTGAATAGTTCAAAGAGTTTTTCAATGATTGAAATAGTGTCAAGATGACTAATTGTCTGAAAAGCAGGAAAATGAAACTGAATTAGTTTCGTGTATTTTTTTTTTTTTTTTTTTTAAGATGTTAAACATTTTGTGGGATGGACAATTATCTTACGCTGTTACACGATATCGACATGCCGGGTCATGTAACTTAATAATCATGTATAACGAAACTTGTATAGAAGAGAAATGTCTCACTCTCTCTCTCTCGCTCTCTTTCTCTCTCTCTCTCTCTCTCTCTATATATATATATATATATATATATATATATATATAAAAGGCAGGATTTGTGTGTGTGTGTGTGTGTGTGTAACGAATGCACGGCCGCAATTTTCGACGGATTTGCATCAAAATTTACATGCACATGCTCCAAGTTAGCGGGAACCTAAGACCGACAATGCATTTCCCAAATCCCATCGATAGTAGAAATAATCTATTTTTTCATGCTTCTACGGCAGTTTTCATGTAGTTTGCGACCATTTTCTACTGGCCAGAGTGAGAGCATATAGCTGGATGCCACGAATAGGCAGGAAGATTTTATTGGCAAGCGTGAGAGCCAACAGCTGACTGACACGAATGTTAACTAGTATGCTAGCATGCAAAAAAAAATCGATAGCTGCATTCGTCACAAGTGGGAAAAATTTAAATCTGCATGGCACTTTAATCCAATTGGCTCATTCGCTTGCTTAAACTCAACGTTGATTCTGATTCCACAGAAGTGGGTTGGGTGTGAAAAAGTATTTGTTGTTAACATTCTTTTTTCATTCGGTTTTTCCAGTTACGAGTCCTTTTTTAAAGCTGATCGTTTTGTGTTCATTTTGTTTAGTTCTTTTTTCGTAACAGATTTAATGTTTAGTATAGAGCTTCAAAACATTCGCAGTGTGAGATAGGCAAGAAGTGCAAGGCATGTAGCAACATCAGCACGGCAAAGGGCACTCCTTTAAAGGCAAGGAAGGGCAAAAAAAATATTTTAAGTCAAGTGATAGCGATTGCTGTATGAGTCGTACGATTTTTAATCAAGCACGGGCAAACGCCGGGCCATGCTTCTAGTATATATATATATATATATATATATATATATATATATATATATATATATTAAAATGAATCATTCATACAAAATTAGTAAAGTTAATGATATAAAATTTCGAAATCCCTTTTTTAAAGATGCATTAACCTACCAATCACTCGATGAATGTTTTGGCCATTTTTTTTAAATTATAATCTGTATTAGGTCTTTCTTAAATTCGCAAGTACTTTCGACTATACACTCAGTCATCTTCAGACATGGAAATTATTTCGGTTTTGTTAAAATTCAGTGCGAATCGATATATGTTTTTTTTTTTTTTTCGGGTAGGGGTTGTGTTATTGATAACGGATAAAAACTTGTGGATACTACATGCATTTAACCAAAGTTCAATAGTGTTCAATAGTGTTATGAAAAAAAAACTCGAACAATACCAGTAAGACATCTTTAATCATTTCTAAGATACAACGATTCCAAGCTTAATCTAACAAGTGGACAATTTTTCTGTAACATCCGGTACACACACACACACAAATATATATATATATATATATATATATATATATATAGAGAGAGAGAGAGAGAGAGAAACAGATATAGATAGATAGATAGATAGATAGATAGATAGATATGAACAGTGTATTGTTACAAAAAGAAAAGTCGGGGATAGATAGATAGATAGATAGATAGATAGATAGATATTTGTAACATGGCTCGAAATCTCATGATGTCAGCCGTAATTGATTCGCTCGATTTGTCAGGCGGGTCGGGTTGGCTGGATGCTTCGCCCCTGCCGTCACTGACATTAGGATGTTAATATCTTAGTCCTGTTTTGTATCAAACGATTTTCTCGCCTTTTCCCGCCCCCTGGCAAGTGCCCAAATCTCGTCATTTCAATGTTATTTATTCTATTGACGTCAAAACGATTTGCTAAACGAGTCTGTACTGTCTGTAATCATCTAAAGTTGCATTGACCCCCGGGATCCCGAGGATTGTGTTGCAGGGCGGCAAGAATACTCAGTGGTGTCCCGGATTAGTCAAGTCACAAGTAGAATGGCTTTTGGACTTTAGTGTTTTTCATCAGTTCATCCACTGTTTTGCAGACAAGAATAATGGCACAAGAGTAGAGTAGAAAGAAAGAAAAAAATAAAGAAAGAAAGAAAGAAGAAAAGAAAGAAAGAAAGAAAGAAAGAAGGAAACAAATAAAGAAATGAATAAAGAAAGAAACAAACAATCAAAGAAAGAAAAAAGAAAGAAAGAAGGAAGGAAACAAACAAACAATGAAAGAAAAAAAAAAATGAATGAAAGAAAGAAAGAAAGAAAGAAAGAAAGAAAGAAAGAAAGAAAGAATGGAAGAAAGAAAAAAGCAAGAAAAGCAAGGGAGAAAAAAGAGCGTAAGAAATAACGAATATGTGATTAACAGAAAGAAACAAACAAACAAAGAGCGAAAGAAAGAAAGATAGAAACAAACAAACAAAAGAAAGGAGAGAAAAGAGGGTAAGAAATAATGAATGTGTGATTAAAAGAAAGAAAGAAACATAGTCAAAGTTAGAGAGAATGAGAAAGAGAAATAACGAATGTATGATTGGAAGAAAGAAAGAAAGAAAGAAAGAAAGAAAGAAAGAAAGAAAGAAAGAAAGAAAGAAAGAAAGAAAAGGAAGAGGCAAAGAAAAGAAAGAAAGAAACGGGAGTAGAAATAATAAACACGTGGCTAAAAGAAACAAAGAAAAATGTAGAGAGAAAGAGAATAAGAAATAACGAATGAGTGATAAGCAGAATAAAGAAAGAAAGAAAGAAAGAAAGAAAGAAAGAAAGAAAGAAAGAAAGAAAGAAATAATCATGTTAAGAAAAGAAAGAAAGAAAGAAAGAATCATGTTAAGAAAAGAAAGAAAGAAAGAAAGAAAGAAAGAAACGGGAGTAGAAATAATAAACACGTGGCTAAAAGAAACAAAAAAAAATGTAGAGAGAAAGAGAATAAGAAATAACGAATGAGTGATTAGCATAAGAAAGAAAGAAAGAAAGAAAGAAAGAAAGAAAGAAAGAAAGAAAGAAATAATCATGTTAAGAAAGAAAGAAAGAAAGAAAGAAAGAAAGAAAGAAAGAAAGCAAAGGAAGAGGCAAAGAAAAGAAAAGAAAGAAAGAAAGAAAGCAAAGGAAGAGGCAAAGAAAAGAAAAGAAAGAAAGAAAGAAAGAAACAAACAAACAAACAAACAAACGGGAGCAGAAATAATAAACACGTGGCTAAAAGAAACAAACACAAAGTGTTGAGAGGAAAAGAATAAGAAATACCGAATGTGTGATTAGCAGAAGAAAGAAAGAAAGAAAGAAAGAAAGAAAGAAAGAAAGAAAGAAAGAAAGAAAATAAAGAAACAGTGTAGTAAATAACAGACGTGTGATTAAAAGAAAGAAATAGAAAAGAAAAGTGACTGTGAAATAAGAGATGTTTGATTAAAAAACGAAAGAAAGAAAAATGTATGAACAAAGGAGAAGACAAGGAAAGAAATCACGAATTTGTAATAAAGAGAAAGAAAGAAACAAACGAATAATCAAAGAAAGGAAAAACGACAGAAAGAAAATAATCAAGAGGAACGAAAGAAAGGGAGAACAAACGTATGCTTAACAGAAAGAATGAGAAAAAAAATGAAATAACAAAGAGTGAACGAAAGAAAGAACGGAAGAAATAAGGAAAGAAAGAAAAAAAATCACGCAGCCAAACGGCTGAGACATAAAAATATTGAATAAAAAAAATAAATCATAGTCCATAAAACAAAAAAAAATGATGAAAACCATTCGTAATATCTTACACGGCTAACGTTGAAAGCGAAAGTGAAAGTAGACAAGAATAAAAACGCATAAATAAAATTGGAATTAAATACACAAGCGTGATGAAGAAAAAGGAAGTGTCTGCGGCTATGGGTCAAAATGGAGAATATACTGTCAAGAAAGGCCTGTTGAGATTCTCTCAGAAGCGCGAGGTCGAATGAAGAGAGCGAGAACTTGAACGATAACTTGAATGATTGAGCCGTTCAAAATTGGATACTCTTTCTGAAAAAAAATCAGTATCATAGTTTTGATTGTACGTTTCCATAAATATATATATATATATATATATATATATATATATATATATATATATATATTGTAAATATATATATATTATATATGTATGTGTATATATATTGTATATATAGACATATATATTGTATATATATATATACATATATATTACATACTACATAATATTATTATATACATGCAAATATATATATATATATATATATTTGCATGTATGTACGAATGTGCGTATATAAATATACTCATACATGTACATATAGACACACACAGATATATACGTGTCTATCTCTGTGATATCGCGCACTATATTTACCAAGACTTCTTTTTACTTCCATGTCCGTGACCGTTCTGGACGTTAGCCATCATTACTCTCCACACATTTAAAACGTTATGGTCCAGAATTAGGGTTTGTCAGTAGTTTTTTCCCAAATGCAATCTTTATCATATATATATATATATATATATATATATATATATATATATATATATATATATATATATATATATATAAAGAGGTTTTCTTAAATAATTTAGACACGTTCTGTCTAATTATTCTCGATAGGATGC
>CAHIKZ030004049.1:225000-292500 GCA_903632075.3 Acanthosepion pharaonis
TGATCACGTGATCATAATCAACAAATCAGATTGCATTTTGAACAGATAACAATCGGAGAAGCCGTTCTTCCTGAATAAAAGGGAAAGAATTCTACAACTACACTCAGATGCGAAACAGACCATGGCATAGACACATGTATCTCCATCACAATTTAACAGTAACGATTTAACAGAATCGACAGTCTTAAATGCAAATGCCTGACGATTGCGTCTAAGCATGAAATACCTTCATTATATATATATATATATATATATATATATATATATATATATATATATATATATATATAGTATTTTATATGCGCAGTACTTATAGGAATGCGCTCAATATCAGTGATAAAGAAATCCAGGGTCACAAACTCATATCCATACGACTGAATATATATATATATATATATATATATATATTGCATTCACTTATGTGGTAATACCCTTTGGAAAGATATTAAGCCTCTTCTTCTCCTTCCAGCTATAGATAAATATCAGGATAGATTGGGTTTTATAGCCTTGGATGGCAAACTCGTCTAGGAGAAAGACAAACCTGAATTCAAGACATGCGTGGGTCTTTTGAGGACCTTGTGGCAGCTAGTGCACCAGGTCTCTGTATTCGGCCCTTCAAAAAGTGTGGTTGGTTCTGCACAAAGCCTTCACCACTATAATAAAATCATATGTGCTGGTGTCTGGCGATCGGTTCCTAGAAACAGAGCTGCTTGACCCCTCATACGACGGGAGAGTCCACCATATATATATATATATATATATATATATATATATATATATATATATATATATATATCACTGACAAGCTTTTTAATGTTATTATTAAAGCAAGAGAGGAAATCACTGTGTTGTTACATACTATTTTATTCCGAGTACTTTCGACATAGCACCATGTCATCATCATGTTGTTGTTTATATCGAGACAAATATTGTTGTGTTCATCATTTTCAAAGACAAAATTGCTGTGTTCATTATATATATATATATATATATATATATATATATATATATATATATATATATTATTTTTACTTGCGAAATGAAGAACGCTGAGTGAGTACTCGGTGGTGAGACAAACGCTTCAGGGGAGGTAGCTAAGTAAACTATCTACTGTAAACATTTTAAATCATTTGCGCACTATTCATAATTAATTTTGTTAAGGTTTGACTTCAATTTTAATATGGATAGCCTCGGGAAATTTTAGTTTATGTTTATTATTTTCATTAAACAATATTTTTTCTGATTTTCAAATGTAGATATATTGGATGCATCAATCAAAATGAAAATTAGCCGCCGAGGCAACGTGGTCGTAATGCGGCCAACATAAATAAATGTCTCAACCAAAACATGCTGCCATTATGAATATATATATATATATATATATATATATATATATATATATATATATATATATATATATATAGTGTTTTACTGGTGAAATGAATAACGGTGCGTGAGTATGTGGTGGTGTGACAAACGCTTCAGGGGAGGTAACTAATTATGTGTTCTGTTCGAGAGTTTTAAAAAAGAATTATTAAAACTATTAGTACAAACCTCAATATTTTAAACTATCTACTGTAAGCGTTTTAAAACATTTGTATAGTATTCATAATTAATTTTATTAAGGGTTGGTTTTAATTATTCTAATATAGATTGCTTTGAGAATATTTAGTTTATGTTTATTATTTTCATGAATAATTATAGATGTATTTTCAACAAGATTTTTTCCGAATTACGAATCTGGACAGTTATGTTGTAAATGTTTGATATAGTTTAACGTATCATTCAAATGAGAACTCAGCCAGTGAGACAATATATACAATAATCCATCTCTACCTACATTTAAAATTAGATTAGTATATTAAAATTAGACTTAGTATAATAAAATTAGACTAGTATATTAAAATTAGAAGTTGTATATTAAAATTAGACTAGGATATTAAAATGAGTCTAGTATATTAAAATTAGACCTAGTATATTAAAATTAGATCTACTATATTAAAATTAGACTAGTATATTAAAATTAGACCTAGTAATTAAAATTAGACTAGTATATTAAAATTAGATCTAATATATTAAAATTAGACTAGGTTATTAAAATTAGACCAAGTATATTAAAATTACACCTACTAAAATTAGACTAGTATATTAAAATTAGAAGTTGTATATTAAAATTAGACTAGGATATTAAAATGAGTCTAGTATATTAAAATTAGACCTAGTATATTAAAATTAGATCTACTATATTAAAATTAGATCTACTATATTAAGATTAGACTAGTATATTAAAATTAGAGTTAGTAATTAAAATTAGACTAGTATATTAAAATTAGAGTTAGTAATTAAAATTAGACTAGTATATTAAAATTAGATGTTGTATATTAAAATTAGACTAGGATATTAAAATGAGTCTAGTATATTAAAATTAGACCTAGTATATTAAAATTAGATCTACTATATTAAAATTAGATCTACTATATTAAAATTAGACCTAGTAATTAAAATTAGACTAGTATATTAAAATTAGATGTTGTATATTAAAATTAGACTTGGATATTAAAATGAGTCTAGTATATTAAAATTAGACCTAGTATATTAAAATTAGATCTACTATATTAAAATTAGACTAGTATATTAAAATTAGACATAGTAATTAAAATTAGACTAGGTTATTAAAATTAGACCTAGTATATTAAAATTACACCTATTAAAATTAGACTAGTATATTAAAATTGGACTAGTAAATTAAAATTAGACTAGTATATTACTGAAACTACTACTAACCTCTACTAACGAAAACCCATTCTTTCATCACAAAAATTATATATATATATATATATATATATATATATATATATAACGAGACAGTTGAAATTTCTAGGGCACATAATGAGGAAAGATTGCTTGGGAATTTTGGCATACACAAGACATATTGACGGCAAGAGAGACAGTAGAAAACAAAATATAACATATTTAATCAGCTTGTGTAAATGAATGGCCGAACAGGGTTTAGGTGTGATGACAAAATTTATTAAGAGCTGCAAAGGACAGGAAAATGTGGAGAACCATGACCGCCAACGTCCTGAAGTGACACGGTACATCGGAGTAGAAAATAAGAGCCGACGGATGTGACTATAAACCTTGTCATCTGTCATTCCGAGAACGTACGAGACAACGGGTGTATGTAACCGCCTTTCCCTGGGTACGTATTGGGTTGTTTATCGGTATGTAGGTGTGTACAAGTACGTGTGAGCGTCTCTGTGTGTGTACATGTGTATACCTGATATCTAACGCAATCTACGCCGCTATTGAATTGACTGGCTTTCGTGTGTTTTCTAAGTAAGTTTGTTCACATAAGTAAATTTGTAATTATTCGAAGATATAATGTCTGACGTGGTTTCTACATTTGTGACAAGAAAACTGATTTTTTTTAATTTTTTTTTTTTTTTACTTTTACGGTTGTATGTCGTCTATTTATTTATTTATCTATTTATCATCTTCTTTGCTTACGTGGAATGGGTGGTTGGGCAGGGGATTGTGTATTTTTTTTTTTACGACCGACATTAAGACGAACGTAATTGTCTCTGTGTGCGACAAAGAACTATTGTTGTAATTAAATTCCCAGAACATTCTCCTTATGGTGGCTTTATGAATAAATAAGTCTCTTTGAACGCATACTCGACAAGGCTTTGTCTGGCACAAGGTCAGCATTTTGAAGCATGACAGTATTTACTAAAATTTGCTAATTATTACTCCAAAGTGAGACCTACTGTAAGTTGTTTATTGGCTTTAATTTAGTGTGTCACAGAGCCACTGTTTTGAAGCACCTGTAAGATTCGAACTCGCCACTGTTATCATAAAACCGTAACTATGTGTGCTTAATAGATGTAACCGCAAGAACTTTGGTAACCTTTTCTTTTCTTGCCTGTGAAACTCTCTTCTGGCTTCTTGCTTTCCAGCCAACTTTCGTCCTGGGCATGACGATGAACTACATCCGCGTCAAGGGTAAGACGATAAACTACGTCCAGAGGCAAAGCCTCTGATCAGGAGGTTTTGAGGAGTATGGAACTACCTCTTAATTGCTGGTGTTCCCAGGTCCACTCTGACCCGGGGTGGTATCACCTGCTAGGGTCCCAGTTATGGGCACATAGTTAACCCCGAAACTGGGGTAAAAAGGATTATGAAAGTGTAAAAATAGGTTTTAATACCAGAAATACTTTGTGAAAAATAAAAGTTTGAAAAAAAAATATTACCAGCAATACGTTTTTGAAAAAAAATATTACCAGCAATACGTTTTTAGGAGAAAAAATTATTACCAGTTATACAATTTTGAGGAAAAAAATATTATCAGAAATAATTTTTGACAAAACAAAAATATTAGCAGGAAAAAAAAGTTGTCGGCATTAAATGACCCATTGAGGTTGATATGCCATAAAATAAAAACCAAAACAAAACAAACCAAACCAGCCAACATTGATCTCCAAAAATTTACAAGCAATTCCAATCGTTATTTACTCTCCTCTTGATTCTGTAAGGTACCCAATTTCGATTTGCCAAAAACGCCTGTGAGGTAGCACTATTTAAGTCTATAAAAAAGGCAAACATTTAATTCACTTGGTCTCTTTTTTTCCTCTTGATTCGAGATGCAGTCGAACGTAGATAAAGAATGTGCCACGCCGGGCGGCGCTTGTTTCCTAGGTCTACTGACTATTCAACGCACACGCCCACACACATTGTTGGGGACCTTATATTTAGATTTAATGTTTTCACTTGATTTCGTTTGGTTTGGTAACAGTAACGTCGTACCAACAAATGTTTGTGGAAACGTTGTTGTTAAAACCAAAGCAAACGACAAAGACAGACGACACGAGCCGAGTTTAAAAAAGAGAAATACGTTAAATTTATTGAACACACAAAATGAAAGGAAAATTATACGAATAAGGTGCTTTGTGTGCCGATAATGGCCAGTAACATTTATATACAAAGAGAAAACATATAACGCAAATACAAGTATAGTGCCAATAAATATGCTTTTTTTTACAATAAAGGATTTGAAATTATACCTTCTACAATAAAGGATATAAAATTATTCCTTTTGCAATAAACGATATAAAATTATAACGCCTACAATAAAGGCTGTAAAATTATACCTTCTACAATAAAGGATATAGAATTATTCCTTTTGTAATAAAGGATATAAAATTATTCCTTTTGCAGTAAAGGATTTAAAAATATACTTTCTACAATAAAGGATATAGAATTATTCCTTTTACAATTAAGGATATACTTAAAACAAAATAAGCCGTTTTACAATCAAAATATAAAATATACGGCATTAAGTCACAGAAAAATCAAACGAATTTATATCAAATATAGAAAAGTAAAGTTACTACTTCTCTGAATGTTTTTCAAGTAGTAGGTAGAATGTCCGTAGAGACCTTTCTTGGTAACAGTGAAGAAAAGACATCACACCAGTCCTTGAGTTTTATTTTGATGAAGGAGCAACCTTGATTTGTTTCAATCATCGGCTGGCGTTATCAAATTCATTCTATGTCATTTTTCTTGACTAGAATGAGCTGGATTCAACCAGCAGCTGAAGATGTCTTTTCACCCTTTGTTTGGATCAGTGATTATAGGATTTTTATAAGTTAAAAAACCCTACGGAAAAAATGTATCGTATTACAAAAAAAATGTTTGTGGTAACGTTGATGTTAAAAAACAAAGCACACAACAGACGACACGAGCCGAGTTTAAATAAAGGAAAATACGATAAATTTATTGAACACACAAAATAAATGAAAGGAAAATTATACAAATAAGGTGCTTTGTGTGCCAATAATGGCCAGTAACATGTATATACAAATAGGTTTGGCTTAGTTTGTTTTGTTTTACGGCATATCAACCTCAATGGGTTATTTAATGCTGACAAGATTTTTATTGCTGGTAATATTTTTTTCCTAAAATGTATTGTTGGTAATACTTTTTTCCTTCAAATATATTGCTCGTCAAAAATGCATTGCTCCTAATATTTTTCTTCAAAAATCTATTGCTTGTAATATTTTTTTTCTTCAAAAATGTGTTGCTGGTAATATTTTTTTTTCCTCAAAAATTTATTGCTGGTAATAATTTTTTCCTTCAAAAATGTATTACTGCTAATATTCTTTCTTCAAAAATGTATTGCTGGTAATATTTTTTCCTCAAAAATGTATTGCTGGTAATATATTTTTTTTTTCAAAAAATGTATTGCTACTAATATTCTTCCTTCAAAAATGTATTGCTGCTAATATTCTTTCTTCAAAAATGTATTGCATGTAATATTTTTCCTTCAAAAATGTATTGCTGGAAATAATTTTATATTTTTGTATTAAAACGTATTTTTATACTGTCATAGTGTTTTGGCCCCAGTTTGGGTTTTAACTATTTGCCGATAGTTGTGACCTTAACGGGTGCTACCACCCTCGGTCAGGGTGAACCTGGGAACACCAGCAATTAAGAGGTAGTTCCATGCTCCTCAAAACCTCCTGATCAGAGGCCTTACTATTAGACGTAATTTATCGTCTTACGCAGGACGCGGATGTAGTTTATCGTCTTACCCTGGACGCGGATGTAGTTTATCGTCTTACCGTGGACACGGATGTCGTTTTTAGTCTTACCCAGGATGGCCCTTGATTTCAATTTTCCAGGCATGCAATTCCTTTTGTTAATATCATGTATTTGTTGTCCTTTGTTTTAAATTCCATGTTTTGTCGTCTAATTTTTACCTGACTCACATGAGTCCGACAAATATTGTTTGCGGGACAAATTATCATGAGCAGTAAAAGGAGATTTATTTTGACAAAGAAATGTTATAAACTGATCCCCCATTTCTTTATCTATATGTAACGAAATAATAGGTATAATAATACAATAATGGCAGTTTGATATATATCTGATTAAATAAGCGCATTTGCCTTTGTTTACCCATTGAACACACGGACAAAATGTTATGGGCAGTTGTTGTTTCCAAATGAAGAACAAACTGACGTTTGCAACGCCAAAACGACTGATTATTTGGTCGGATATTTAGATATTGACAGTGAGAAAAGAAGGGGCATATATTACAGGGCAACACACGTTGAGTCGGCTCACTAACAATGGTATGCGAGATTAGCGGAGAAATGGCTGTAGAATATTAGAATCTGTGAGGAAGAATAAATATGGGGTGATATAGAGGGGGAGAAAGCATCTATTCGCGATATTGTAAGACAAGATAAATCCCACATGCATGCAGATAGATAGATAGATAGATAGATAGATAGATAGATAGATAGATAGATAGATAGACAGATAGATAGGAAATTAACACATTGAGAAAGAAAGAAAGAAAGAAAGAAAGAAAGAAAGAAAGAAAGAAAGAAAGAAAATGACCACATTGAGATAGATAGATAGATAGATAGATAGATAGATAGATAGATAGATAGATAATGAACACATTCGGATAGATAGATAGATAGATAGATAGATAGATAGATAGATAATGAACGCATTCAGATAGATAATGAACACATTTAGATAGATAGATAGATAGATAGATAGATAGATAGATAGAAATAAAATGAACACATTGAGATCGATAGATAGATAAATAGATAGAGATATATGAACAGACTGTGATAGATAGATAGATAGATAGATAGATAGATAGATAGATAGATAGATAATGAACACATTCAGATAGATAGATAGATAGATAGATAGATAGATAGGAAATGAACACATTAAGAAAGAAAGAAAGAAAGAAAGAAAGAAAGAAAGAAAGAAAGAAAATGATCACATTGAGATAGATAGATAGATAGATAGATAGATAGATAGATAGATAGATAATGAACACATTCGGATAGATAGATAGATAGATAGATAGATAGATAGATAGATAGATAGATAGAAAATGAATACATTGAGATCGATCGATAGATAGATAGATATGAACAGACTGTGATAGATAGATAGATATATAGATAGATAGATAGATAGATAGATAGAAATAAAATGAACACATTGAGATCGATAGATAGATAAATAGATAGAGATATATGAACAGACTGTGATAGATAGATAGATAGATAGATAGATAGATAGATAGATAGATAGATAGATAATGAACACATTCAGATAGATAGATAGATAGATAGATAGATAGATAGATAGATAGATAGATAGGAAATGAACACATTGAGAAAGAAAGAAAGAAAGAAAGAAAGAAAGAAAATGATCACATTGAGATAGATAGATAGATAGATAGATAGATAGATAGATAGATAATGAACACATTCGGATAGATAGATAGATAGATAGATAGATAGATAGATAGATAGATAGATAGATAGATAGATAATGAACACATTCGGATAGATAGATAGATAGATAAATAGATAGATAGATAGATAGATAGATAGATAGATAGATAATGAACACATTCGGATAGATAGATAGATAGATAGATAGATAGATAGATAGATAGATAGATAGATAGATAGATAGAAAATGAATACATTGAGATCGATCGATAGATAGATAGATATGAACAGACTGTGATAGATAGATAGATAGATAGATAGATAGATAGATAGATAGATAATGAACACATTCAGATAGATAGATAGATAGATAGATAGATAGATAGATAGATAGATAGATAGAAAATGAATACATTGAGATCGATCGATAGATAGATAGATATGAACAGACTGTGATAGATAGATAGATAGATAGATAGATAGATAGATAGATAGATAATGAACACATTCAGATAGATAGATAGATAGATAGATAGATAGATAGATAGATAGATAGATAGATACTGGGATAGATAGAGAGCAACATATAGATAGATAGATAGATAGATAGATAGATAGATAGATAGATAGGAACAAACCATGATAGATAGATAGATAGATAGATAGATAGATAGATAGATAGAGAGAGAGCAAAAGATTGGAAGAGCTAGATAGATAGATAGATAGATAGATAGATAGATAGATAGATAGATAGATAGCAACAGATTGGAAGAGCTAGATAGATAGATAGATAGATAGATAGATAGATAGATAGATAGATAGATAGATAGATAGATAATGAACACATTCAGATAGATAGATAGATAGATAGATAGATAGATAGATAGATAGATTGATAGATAGCAACAGATTGGAAGAGATAGATAGATAGATAGATAGATAGATAGATAGATGGAATGAACACATTCGGGTAGATAGATGGAGATAGATAGATAGATGGATAGATAGATAGATAGATAATGAACGCATTCAGATAGATAATGAAACACATTTAGATAGATGGATAGATAGATAGATGACAGATAGATAGATAGATAGATAGATAGATGAAATAAAATGAACACATTGAGATCGATGGATAGATAAATAGATAGAGATATATGAACAGACTGTGATAGATAGATAGATAGATAGATAGATAGATAGATAGATAGATAATGAACACATTCAGATAGATAGATAGATAGATAGATAGATAGATAGATAGATAGATAGGAAATGAACACATTAAGAAAGAAAGAAAGAAAGAAAAGAAAAAAAAAGTCACATTGAGATAGATAGATAGATAGATAGATAGATAGATAGATGATAGATAGATAGATAATGAACACATTCGGATAGATAGATAGATAGATAGATAGATAGATAGATAGATAGATAGATAGATAGATAGAAAATGAATACATTGAGATCGATCGATAGATAGATAGATATGAACAGACTGTGATAGATAGATAGATAGATAGATAGATAGATAGATAGAAAGAAGATGAAATAAAATGAGATCGATTGAGATCGATAGATAGATAAATAGATAGAGATATATGAACAGACTGATGATAGATAGATAGATAGATAGATAATGAAACACATTCAGATAGATAGATAGATAGATAGATGATAGATAGATAGATAGATAGGAAATGAACACATTGAGAAAGAAAGAAAGTTGAAAGAAAGAAAGAAAGAAAGAAAGAAAGAAAATGATCACATTGAGATAGATAGATAGATAGATAGATAGATAGATAGATAATGAACACATTCGGATAGATAGATAGATAGATAGATAGATACATAGATAGATAGATGATAATGAATAAATAGATAGATAGATAGATAGATAGATAGATAGATAGATAGATAGATAGATATGATAGATAATGAACACATTCGGATAGATAGATAGATAGATAGATAGATAGATAGATAGATAGATAGATAGATAGAAAATGAATACATTGAGATCGATCGATAGATAGATGAATATGAACAGACTGTGATAGATAGATAGATAGATAGATAGATAGATAGATAGATAGATAGATAGATGATAGATAATGAACACATTCAGATAGATAGATAGATAGATAGATAGATAGATAGATAGATAGATAGATATGAAAATGAATACATTGAGATCGATCGATAGATAGATAGATATGAACAGACTGTGATAGATAGATAGATAGATAGATAGAGATAGATAGATAGATAGATAGATAATGAAACACATTCAGATAGATAGATAGATGGATAGATAGATGGATAGATAGATAGATAGATAGATACTGGGATAGATGAGAGCAACATATAGATAGATAGATAGATAGATAGATAGATAGATAGATAGATAGGAACAAACCATGATGGATAGATGGATGGATGGATAGATGGATGATAGATAGATAGAGAGCAAAAAGATTGGAAGAGCTGGATGGATAGATAGATGATAGATAGATAGATAGATGGATAGATAGATAGATAGCAACAGATTGGAAGAGATAGATAGATGGATAGATAGATGGATAGATAAAAAACACATTCAGATAGATAGATGGATAGATGGATGGATGGATGGATGGATGGATAGATAGCAACAGATTGGAAGAGATAGATAGATAGATAGATGGATGGATAGATAGATAGATAGATAGATAGATAGATAGCAACAGATTGGAAGAGATAGATAGCAACAGATTGGAAGAGATAGATAGATAGATAGATAGATAGATAGATAGATAGATAGATAGATAGATAGATAGATAGATAGAAAATGAATACATTGAGATCGATCGATAGATAGATAGATATGAACAGACTGTGATAGATAGATAGATAGATAGATAGATAGATAGATAGATAATAGATAGATAAAGATAGATATTCAGATAGATAGATAGATAGATAGATAGATAGATAGATAGATAGATAGATAATGATCACAGTGAGATAGATAGGTATGAACAAATATAGATAGATATACTACTAATGGTATGTGAGATTCCCTGAGAATTGTCTGTAAAACAGTGGAGTCAACTAACGCGCACACGTGTATCACACACATCTATTTCATGCACACACACAAGCAAACGTATACTTATAGCTAGATTTTAATGTCTTTTGATTTCAATTGTGTACACATGTAATTCCTTTTATTCATAAGATGCATTAATTGTTTTTTGTTCTTTTTACATTAATCTGCCAAATATTGCTCGCTTGACAAATGTTTTCCAGGATCCATGAAATGTTTACGGAAAAAAAACATTCACATCTTGCAACTAAAAAAAAAGGAAACACCCTTAATAATTCCTCTTCTTTTCTTCTCACTATTTACTAATGTTTTCTTTTTCTAATTATTTCACACTCTGTAGTCTCTTGTGTCTTAGTGGCTTTATTGCCTTGCTTGGGGTGAAATGATTAATATTATTTATTGGATATTTTTTCCGGCAGTCAGACTTTCCTATCCAAGTTTCCACAAGTTAGATAGCTACTAACATTATTAGTGTGGCTTTTGTCTTGGCCTTTGTAGATGAAACCGAAAACTGGCCTATTTTATTGGCTAGGAAGAAATCCCAGCACGCCTTTGTATGATATTTTCCTACAATTTAGGGGAGGGGTAAGTGTTTTACAGCCATTCCCTCTCAGCATAAAAAAGGAAAATGTAAAAAAAATAGAGAGATTATGAACTGCACAAATATTTACAGCATGGTGTGTTTTTGTAGGTCCCTTGTGAATATATGGTATTGTGGTGCATGTAGAATTGGGAGGTGATGGACAAGTTCTTGTTGTGATTGAGTATATTGTATTAATTTGTCGTGATAGTGGTTAACTAGGAATAGGATAGTGTTGTAGAGTAGTTTTCACAGTGGAGGCTTGTATTTCACTAAGTCGGTCCTAAATTAGGTTCGACGTATAAAACGTTAGGAACTTGAAAATAATAGTTAATGACGCAGCAATCTAGTTGTGGTGGTTGATATTTCAATGTCCGACATCGACTGACTCACTCAACTCACTGAGCTCTGGCGACTGCTACTACTACTACTTATTATCTGTGGAAGAGTCTATTAATAATAGAATAGGTATGTTCTAGTATAACAGATAGTCAGTGAAGTCCACCTCCTTCGGCCATGTGCCACAATTATCTATCTTATACAAAATAAATATTCTACTGGGGCATTTGTTACCCTACCGTAAATGACAGTGCCCTCATTATTGATAGACAATGCGCAGGAAAAACGATGACCTGTTTATTGTTTTTGCTACATCCACTTATAATACGTTAGAATCTCCATGAAGTCCTAACTAGTCCCCATATGTACAATTCTTGTCTCTTGAATGAAATTTTGTATTCCTAGTTAATGTGAATAAGTGTTCCCGTCCTGTTTCCCGACATTCTCTTTTGTTGTGGCCCATGTTGAGATTCCCAACCCCCACAGTTTGTTTTTTGTCCTCCATTTTTAATCTCGACAGGGTCAGACTTAGATTTCCCCCATTCTGTCCTTTATTTTTACCATTTCCATTCCATTAGTGAGCGTGCTTCTTGATTTTGTCTATCGTCAGAATACAGCGGCTCCTCTTATTATTTTGAGAAGTGGACGCTTACTACTGACACTCTTTTGTTTTAGTTTTATCTTTGCTTTACATTTTGAATTTCTTTTCTGGGTTCATCCCCCACCCATAACTTCATGTTTCATGAAATTTTTATATATTTATGAACGTTATCATTTTTTACATCATGAGGTGTTTTGTAGGTCCCTTGTGAATTTCGTGTTATTGTGGCATATGTAGGATTGAGAAGTGATGGACATGTTCTTGTGGTGATTGTATTGAAAGAATGGATCGTGAATGGGATTAACTAGGGTTATGATAGTCAATGAAGACACGCCTTTCCCCATTTCCCCTTCGGCCTTGTGCCATAATTTTATATTTTTATACAAAATAAATATATTTCCTTTCGTAATTTTGTCTTCGGTATATTGTACAGAACACACATGCTCTTTTTCGTGTTAAATGGCTTACTTTTTCTCCAAAACTGAAGAATACAGCGGCCGCTCTTATTATTTTGAGGGGTAGACGGTTCCTATTGACATTATTTTGTTTTAGTTTTATCTTTGGTTTACATTTTGAATTTCTTTTCTGGGTTCATCTCCCCTCCCCATCATTTCATGTTTCATGAATTTTTTTTATATTTATGAAACTTATAAATTTTTACATCAGGGAGTGTTTCGTAGGTCCCTTGTGAATATGTGGTATTGCTGTAAATCGATTGGGAGGTGATTGAATATATTGTAATGAATAACTGGGTCGTAATTGTGATTAACTAAGAATAGTCAGGGAAGATCAACCTTTTCCCATTTCCACTTCGGCCTTGTGCAAGCAAATTTGTATTTTTTACAAGATAAATCGACTGATTCTAATTTTTGACAGCATAAATATCTATAACTTTTTATGGGCCATTTTATGATCATTAAATAGTATTGTAAACATTGGTTAATTTATAGGTCAAAAACATATTTGTTTATTGTAGCGGCCCAAAAGAAGATTATTGCATTGAAACCAATAAAGAATGCCATGCAGAGTTCAATACATGAAAGGGTATTAATAAAAACAGCGGCCCCTCTTATTATTTTGAGGGGTAGACTGTTCCTATTAACATTGTTTTGTTTTAGTTCACATTTTGAGTTTCTTTTGGGGTTCATCTCCCCTCCTTATCATTTCATGTTTCATGAAATTTTTATATATTTATGAACATTATAATTTTTTACATCACGGGGTGTTTCGTAGGTCCCTTGTGAAAATGTATTATTGTGGTGCATGTACGACTGGGAGGTGTTTGGCAACTTCTTGTGATAATTGAATATATTGTATTGAATGAATGGGTTGTGAGTGTGGTTAACTAGGATAAGGATAGTCAGTGAAGACCAGCCTTTCTCTATTTCCCCTTCGGACATGTGCCACAATGTTTATAAATTTACAAGAATAAATATACATCCCCTATCAGCATCGGAACCAACTAATGGCCAAAGTAATAATACGTAATCTTTTACCAGCTTCACGCTTCTCTTCGTCTTCTGACTTATAAATTCGCCACGATTATTTCAAGAATTCTCTGATTGTTTTCCAATATCCATGTTCAGAGAGCGGAAGTTTCTGCTCGGCAAATGAGACTTGTGGCCCTCTGCTGGTTTGATGCCGCTCTTGACTGAATCAGGCAGTTCTCTGTCAGGCTCGCGGCTGATTTGTCGAACTCTCTGCCCGAAGGCAGAGAGGAACCCAGACGAAGCTAGACCGAAGGGTAGAGTCTACTCTGGGGAGTCTGACAAACCCGAACCCGTGTATACGGAGTCTAGGGGGAATTTTTTAGCCGAGCCTCCGGGCTCGGAATCACCCTACGTAAAAAAAAAAAAGAAAGAAAAAACTGGTCTTGTACGCATCCTGTCTTGTGGAGAGGTTTAGGAAATACCGGCCCTCTTTTGTTACTTATTCAGTTTACGAACGGGATTAATAATTTGTCGGTCTTTTAAAAGGCGACATTGAATACAGAACGCGAACTTAAATAGTAAAACATGCTTTCCAAAAGCTAAGCAAAGTACTTAGAAACAGGAAAACTTAAAATAAAAACAAAGAAAATAGTATTTAACTGATATGAAATATCAATACCCTTATATGTCTGTTCACAACTACCTGCCTTTGTAGTTCTTAGCAACGTTTGATCATGGCTCTCCACAACATCCTTTTGTTTCTCTAATTAACGCTTGACCTTATTCCATCCCTCTTTATTCATTGTTAATCTCTGTTTCCAAGCTCTTTTTTTCTTTCAGCATATCTTGTGGATGTTATATTCTCCAAGCCGTCTTTTCTCAATATACATCCCAGTAATATAAACTCTCCTTCCCATTGTAATTATCCATTTATTTGTAGTTCTTAATTTTCTTCGCTCTTTTTTTTATTTTATTTTATTTTATTTATTGTTGTTCTTGTTCTGATCCACCTCTTTCTACTTCTTCTATATACGCTGTATCTCATCAGAACGTTGGCGATCATGGCCCTCCATAACTTCCTGTCTTTTTTGTGCTTAATAAACTGTGTCGTTTTGTTATCTCTCCTAAACCCTGTTCTGCCATCCATTTGCGATTTCCACTTCCGAGCCATTATCCATTACACCACCCGCACACACGAGCTTATATCACTTGGTCGCTCATCGTTCGGTCAATGAATGATTCCTGTAGTGTAACGGTTAATTTCAATATTACGATGAGCTTCTAAATTATCGCTCTACGTCGAACGACTTTGTAAGTCTCTAAGCGCTTTTTTTAAAAATTGCGCATGTGTTAAAAATACACCCATTCATCGCAAACGAAAGCAAAGGGTAATACATAAAATAACAAACAAGAAGTTTTTTTATTTCTTTTACTTTTCTTTTTTTTTTTCTCCAAGCATCCGTAGAAAATAATGGCCTACCGTAATGAAACCAAGAAGCAAACTGAAGACTGGCAACTGGGGGCCGATTAAGTCCGGGTGGAGCCGAAAAGTGCCGAGAGGTGCCGTCGGACGAAGGATAAAAACCAGAGAAAGGCAATTGCTGCCAATCGTTGGTTCATCTGGAATTTATCAGCCTCGTTCTGACTAACTACTGCTGACTTGACCAATGGATGGGCAACAAGGGTATGACGTCAGATTTTGACTTATATATCGTCTTCGTTTTATTTTACATTATTTTTATTGTTATTTCTGTTAATTTTTATAGTCATTCTTTGTTGATATATCCAAGTTGATTTTTTTTACTGTTTCTCTCGAATTATTCCGTTTCTTGTAACTCTTTAGAGCTTCCATTTCTTACTATATATATATATATATATATATATATATATATATATATATATATATATTATTATTATTATTATTATTATTATTATTCTGAGCTATTTTATTTGCTAGTTTGGAAACGATTGCGCTAAACATTGTTCTATGATGGATGCATGCAGCTCATTCTTTAATAGGGGTGGCTGAAAAATTTTCGGCCTAACTAGATAGTCCTTCCAGAATGATACGATTTTGGGCCAAATTTGGTGAAGTGGGTCGAGTGTTAGAACTATTCAGCATGCTTCGTATAATGTTTTGCCAAAGTTTCATTCGACATCAAAATACAAAAATGAAAGATCTATCGAGGAAACGAACTCAAAGCCCCTAGTTTTTTTGAGAATAACTCTGTAAATAGTCCTTTTGTATAATTACACCTAGTTTTTTATTTCAATTTTTATTTTGATAAGTTGTCGTGTTTGATTGCTTTTTGTTTTGTTTTTTTGGGGGTTTTTTTGTGGCTGTTATTGTATTTATGTAGGTTTTTGTGTCGGGGGTGCACGCTTACAAGTGTGTGCACGGATGTTTTATTATAAATAAAATGTATTATATTTCGTAGTTCTGGTAGCGCAACGATAATCAGAAATGAAAGTAAAAATGAAGATTCGAGTACAATTTCTAACCGAATCTGTTACATTCTATCTTAAATATATTTCTCTTTCCGTCGGATTCTCATGTAACACACACACACACACACACACACATTCTCTCTCTCTCTTTCTCCCTCTCTTTCCCTCTCTCTCTCCCTATATATATATATATATAGAGAGAGAGAGAGAGAGAGACAGATAGATAGATAGATAGGTAGATAGATAGATAGATAGGCCTTTCACAGGCACGCATATATCTCTCTCACTCCTTATATCTCGATCTGTCAATGTCTTTCTCAGTCATGCATATATATATATATGTGTGTGTGTATATATTATATATATATATTTATATATATATATATATACACACACACATATATATATATATATATATATATATATATATATATATACATGTGTGTGTATGTCTTTCTGTATCTCTCCCTCTTTCTGTATATCTATCTTGGTCTTTCACAGACACGCATATATTTATCTATATTTTTCTATTTGTCTTTCTCAGGCACGCATATATCTATCTGTCTCTCTATCTATCTATCTATCTATCTATCTATCTGTCTGTCTGTCTGTCTGCCTATCTATCTATCTATTTATCTATGTCTTTCAAAGACAACGCATATATCTATCTATCTATATCTGTCTATCTATATCTTTCTCAAGCATGCATATATTTCTCTATTTCTCTCTCTCTCTCTATCTATCTATCTGTCTGTCTGTCTGTCTAGCTATCTATGTCTTCTACGGTCACTCATATACCGCTTTATGTCTCTATATCTAGCTCTCTATATACCTATGGCTTACTGAACAGAACTGACTAGGATGGAATTCGAACTCAGCTCATCTATTCTATAGACTACGTCGATAACCGTTTGGCTACCCATGTCTGGAGAAACTTTTATTACTTATGCAGAAGTTTTATTTTATTTTTGAAACGCTCAACTAAATAATGGCTGATGAATTATTTTCCACCCTACAATCTCTTTCCCACAGGCGAAAAAATTCATGCCTTTCCTTACTCTATCGCAGTTTTTTATGGAAAATGTTCAAACAATTTAAATTCTTAAGTTCCACCAGCCAAGACTTTACGTTTTTTCTTCCTTTTGATATCAGTATTGACAAGATTACTGACATCATAAATAAAATATACAACAGTGGTGATATACCTGAAGTCCTAGGTAGACGCATTTTCATAGCACTTCATAAGAAGCCAGTGGCAAATTAACATTCAGCCTAATGGGTCCCAAGGAACAATTATTTATGCTCGGGATGAAACCATAAAGAGCAATAGAAATGCTGCGTCTTATAGATTATACAAAAGCCTTTGATAAAGTACGTCACAAGGAACTCGTGCGAGGTAACCATGACAAATTTGGGAAAGATATTAGAAAAATCTAGAACCTATACTGGCAGTAAATCGCCTGCATGGTGATAAGGAAAGAGGGAACAAAGTAAAGAGCGAGCGGGCGGAAAAGAAAAGAGTGAGAACCTCTAGTTAGGAAAGAAAGCGCGTCTTTTGGTATATAACCGGGAAAATATGGAAACGTTAAAGATATATAAGAAAGAGAGAGAGAAAGAGAGAGAGAGAAAAAAAAGAGAGAGAGAGAGAGAAAAAGAGAGAGAGAGAAAGAGAGAGAAGAGAGAGAGAAAGAGAGAGAGAGAAAAAAGAGAGAAAGAAAGAGAGAGAGTGAAAAAAAGAGAGAGAGAAAGAGAGAGAGAGAGAAAAAAGAGAGAGAAAAAGGAGAGAGAGAAAAAGAGAGAGAGAAAGAGAGAGAGAAAAAGAGAGAGAGAGAAAGAAAGAGAGATAGAGAGAGAAAAAGAGAGAGAGAAAAAGAGAGAGAGAAAGAGAGAGAAAGAGAGAGAGAGAAAGAAAGAGAGAAAGAAAAAGAGAGAGAAAGAGAGAGAGAGAAAAAAAAACATATCAAAAGTTGTCATCTGAATTGTAATCAATAAAGCACGCAATAGAATCAGATCGTAAGTAGGACAAGAAAAGTGCGGGTTCGTTAAAGACACTGGAACAAGGAATGCAATATTCACCCTCAGAATGATATCAGAAAGAGCAATACAAATGCAGAAGGATATATACCTATGTGTTTATAGATTATGCAAAGAAGTTTGATAAATTACCTCACAAAGAACTGGTGAAACCGCTAGGTAACCATGACATATTTGAGCAAGATATTTGAATAATCCAGAACCAATACTGGCAGTAAACCTTCTGCATGGTGATAAGATGGGGAAAAGTGAGAGGGCGGAAAAGAATAGGGAAGAAGAAAAGAGTGAGAACCTCTAATCAGGATAGAAAGAGCATCTTTTGATAGATAACCGGGGAAATATACAACAGTGGTGATATACCTGAAGGCCTAGGTAGACGCATTTTCATAGCGCTGCCTAAGAAGCCAGTGGCAATTCAAGATTCAGCCTAATGGATCACGAAGAACAATTATTTATACTCGGGATGAAACCATAAAGAGCAATACAAATGCTGTGTTTTATAGATTATACAAAAACCTTTGATAAAGTACCTCACAAGGAACTCGATAAACTGCTAAGTAACCATGGCAAATTTGGAAAAGATATTAAAATAATCCAGAAACTATCAGTCAGTTTTATGCTGTGCGTGATACACGTGTCGACGATCATCTTTCAATACATGACTGACGAGACAGATTTTGTTCCCGCAGTGGGTTGCCATTTCTTTCTGCGGTAGGCCAGTTGCCATCTAAGGCTATAGAACTCGGTCTATCCTGCTATTTACCCATAGCTGGTGGGAAAAGAAGAAGAGTATTCATACCTTTCCCAAGGGTATTAGCAAGTAAGTTAATGTAATGGATTCAACTGGAATTCGAACTCGGCTCCCCGGTTCCTCAATCCTAATCGCTATCCATTCAGTTAGTTATATGCCATGCATGATACACGCTTAAGCGATCAGTACATTTCGATAGATGACTGACGAGGCAGATTTTGTTCCCTCAATACGTTGCAATTTCTTTCTGGGGTAGGCCAATTGCCATTTAAGGCTATAAAACCCAGTCTGTCCTGCTATTTAGCCATAAATGAGGGGAAAAGAAGAGTATTCATACCTTTCCCAAGGGTATTAGCACGTAAGTGAATGTAATGGATTCGACTTGAATTCGAACTCGGCTCTCCGATTCCTCAAACCGAGCCGCTATCCATTACTCCCCCTTCCAGAAACTATACTGGCAGTAAAACGCCTGCATACGTATATAAGATGAATTTAATAAATATACAGTAATAGAAGGTGGTGTAAGACAAGGATGTGTCTTCTCGCCGGACTTATTCAATCCATACAATGTGTCGATTCTGAGAGAATTAGAAGTCCTACCAGGATTCATTGTTTGGGGTCGCAATGTTAACAACACAAGATATTCAGATGACACAGTGTTGATAGCAGAGACGGAAAGGGAACTACAAGAACTCCTACAAAAATGTAGTGAGGAAAAGTGAGACGAAAGGAAAGATCATTAATTGCAAATAATGGAATGCATGGTTTTTAGCAAAAAGGACAGACTAACATGCAAATTAAAAATCGGGGATGCCAAAATCAACTAAGTACAAAAACGTAATTATCTGAGCAATGTTTTAGCAGAGGACGGAAATAGCGATACGGAAATGCGACGGCGAATTGGTATAGTGAAAGGTGACTTCCAAAAGTTAAGTAAAGTATTAAGAAACAAAAAAATTTCGTTAGAAACAAAGAAAATTGTTCTGGATTCCGAGATGAAATCCGGTCTCAAATGAATGACAAACGCAGGAATGAAATATAGCAAATAAATGTATTGACGTAATAATACAATTCGTAATACGGTTAGTAGATCCAGAAATGCGGTTAGTAGCAATAATAATATATATACAGTCTGGGAAATTCAGTATCGAAGTAGGACTTCCTTCTGAGTCTACGTGCTCGCAACTGTGACTCCTACAACGCGGTTACCTCACACTCTCACTGTATCAGTGTATCTCTGTTACTCACTCTCGGGTATTCACCGGCAGCAGTACAAGTACACACTGGGCGAGTCCACTTGTATGAAAAAGAGGTGGACCCCATAAAAAAATAATACTGAACTGTTATTTAATATCAGTCATTCTATATGGCAGAGAATACGGGACAATCTCCTCACAGATGAAGAAGAGACTTGAAGCAACAGAAACAAAGAAAAGAGAGCTGAACTGTTATATAATATCAGTCCACCTATATGGCAGTGAATGCTGGACAATCTCCTCACAGATGAAGAAGAGACTTGAAGCAACAGAAACAAAGAAAAGAAAGCTGAACTGTTATGTAATATCAGTCCTCCTATATGGCAGTGAATACTGGACAATCTCCTCACAGATGAAGAAGATACTTGAAGCAACAGAAACAAAGAAAAGAGTTCTGATCTGTTATGTAATATCTGTCCTCCTATATGTCAGTGAATGCTGGACAACCTCTTTGTCGATATTCTTAGCCACGTAAGATATGCAGATGACCGAGTATTAATAGCAAACTCAGAAAGGAAACTACAAGACCTCTCACAGAAGTTAGGGAAGGAAAGTGAGAAGAAAAGAGTAAAAATCATTTGCAAGAAAACTGAATGTGTTGTTAGGAAAAGGAAAAATCCAATATATTTTCTACATTTTCAACGCAAGAAACCAGGTACAGATGAATGTAAATTGCATCAAACCATCAACTTAATAAGTCATATGACAAAACTTACTATCCCATGTTCTGATGAATAGATATGGCAGCAGAAATAAGACAAGAATATTCGTGGTAGGAGTCTTAAAGACACTGAAATAAGGAATGCGATATTTATGCTCCGAATAAGATCCGAAAAAACAATATAAACGCAGAAGTATGTTTTATATCTTAAACTAGAAGCATTTTTAGTTCGAAAATTTGTAAATACTGGTCGTTTATATATGAGTCGGTAAGAATTAACTTGGTTCGAAGTTAGCCTAAAATTGCTCTTTTATATATGAGTCGGTAAGAATTAACTTGGTTCGAAGTTAGCTCAAATTTTCTCTTTTATATTTGAGTCTGTAAGAATTAACTTGGTTCGAAGTTAGCTCAAAGTTTCTCTTTTATATTTGAGTCTGTAAGAATTAACTTGGTTCGAAGTTAGCTCAAAGTTGCTCTTTTATATTTGACTCTGTAAGAATTATCTTGTTTTGAAGATAGCTTAAAATTGCTCTTTTATATTTCAGTCTATAAGAATTAACTCCGTTTGAACTTAGCTTAAAATTGCTGTTTTATTTTTGAGTCTATAAGAATTAACTTGGTTTGAAGTTAGCTTAAAATTTCTCTTTTATATTTGAGTCTATAAGAATTAACTTGGTTCGAAGTTAGCTCAAAGTTGCTCTTTTATATTTGAGTCTATAAGCACTTAGTTTGTTTGCAAAATGGGTAAATATTAGTCGCATATATATGAATATAAACATTTAATTGGTTCAGGATGATGTAAATTATATGTTATTAAGTGATGCGTCTATAGTTCGGTTAATATCTGTGCTTTTAATTGTTTCGGGAATAATTAAATATTGGTCATTTATATTTGAGCCTATATGCTCTTAATTACTTCAGAGATATGTAAATATTGGCTGTTTATATTTGAGGTTATAAGCATTTCATTTGTTCGAGGAAAGGTAGTGATTTTTTTTTTCTCTTTGTGTCCATAAGCATTGACCCTGGGCACTTCGACGCATTGTAATCGTTAACAGGCTTGTCTCGCTAGATCAACTACGGAAGAGTTGTGTAATCGATCCACACTTGGTGCTCCTTTATCTCGGCCTTGTGCCTCAACTAAACTATGCTTATTAAATCATTTTTACATTATGCAACAGTATACCACATAAAAAGCTGTTGGAATTATTGGCACCTTGACATATTTGGAATGATCCAGAACTTACACCTGGATCAAATCCCCTGCATACGAATAGAAAATTAATTTAGTTACAGTATTTACATTAGTCGGACTATTGTCCTCATCTTTGTCGCCATATTTATCACAACGTTTCGGCCGTTGTACGCTCCGGCCTTCTTCAGGTGATTGGAATTTCGAACTGAACCCTTTATTTCGCTCACTGGGGTAGACTGTTCTAGTTCCACGTGCCATGTTTGATGGATGTCAGTTATCAGTTATCTCCTGCTAATTTTCCCTCTTAAAGTTCTCCACTGCCTTAACCAGGTATTGAACTCACCTTCTTTGTGTCTGTCACTGGATTTAACCAACGCCTTTATCCACCGTGCCATGTGTCCTTGAGGAGCGTGCAACGGCCGAAACGTTCTGACAAATATGGCGACAAAAGATAAGGACAAGAGTCCGACTAATGTAAATACTATACATAATACCTCATCTCAGAAATATAGACAGACTCTTAATTTAGTTAATGTTACAAAAAATTAAAAGGGATGCAAGTCAAGCATTTTTTTCACCAGACTGATGCAACTTATACCCACTTGTTCAAATTAATTAAAACAAAACGAATAATCCCATTATTATTTACTTTTTTCCCTATTTTTCCAATGAAACATGACCAAGTATACATATTAGTACTTCGTATGCCCATTCCACGAAGTCTTTCCTTGCAGATTGATCACAGATTCTCGATTGGATTTAAATCAGGAGAGTTTTCCAGGCCAGTCTATAGTACTTTGATTTGCTCACTGGTAAGGCTTGCCAATATGTTTGTGCCGTGTTATAATTTTCGTACACAATGGCCATATGATAACTAATGGACAGTCGAGACAATAGTGTCTGGGTGGGATAAAAATCTGATGCAATTACGAATGACGCAATATTTCTCAAGGCCAAACAAATTTCATCATATACCCCGAAAATAGATTCCTATTACAGCACATCACTGCAAATGACCTAATCTGAGGAAAAATAGAAATCGATTACACACTGTCACTCCAGTGGGTCTAAAACTGACTGAATGGCGAAAGAAAGGAAACTAAAGCGGTTGTTTCAATTAAGTTGCACAAGAATGTACAATAGGGCGGTTTTGGGAGAATTAGAAGTCCTACCAGGATTCATTACTGGCAGCCACAATCTTAACTATATAAGATATGCAGATGATACGGTATAGATAGGATACACAGAAAGGAAACTACTGCAGAAAGAAAGCGAGAAGAAAGGACTAAACATCCATTGCAAGAAGATAGAATATATAGTTAGCAAAAGGAACAGCCTAATATATAAATTACAAATTGGAGGCACCAAACAAAGATCAAACAAGTACAACAATTTAGATATCTGGGGAGTGTTACAACAGAGGAGGGATTGTGCGACTTCCAAGCATTTGGATAGCGAAAGATGCTTTCTAAAATCTAAGCAAAGTATTAAGAAAGAGAAGTCTATTTCCATCTCTTCATATCTAGCTATCCCAGTTTGTTCAGATTGATCTATCTATCTCAGTTTGTTCAGACTTATATATCTGTCAATCTATCTCAGTCTGTGTAGGTCTATCTATATTAGTTTGTTTTGATCTATCTATCTAGCTATCTATCTATCTAACACAGTTTGTTCAGATCTATCTGTCTCAGTCTATGTAGAGGTATATATCTACCTCAGTTTGTTCAGGTTTATCCATCTATCTTAGCCTGTGTAGATATTTCTATCTATCTATTTCTGTCTGTTCATATTTATCTATCTCCGTCTTTTCATATATATCTTAATTTCCATTTTCTTCTTTTCTGTTTTCTTTCAGTCTGTTCTTTCTTTCTTTTCTGCCTCTTTCTTTCTTTATTTCTCTCTCTCTCTCTTTCTCTCTCTCTCTCTCTTATTCATCCTACATCACTTCCTTTTTCTCTTATTTTCTTCTCTTTATTCACCAACTCAAATTCCTCTCTTGCCTCAACTTTCCTTCTCTCTCAACAACTTTTTGTTCAGATCTCTCTCCTCTCTCTCTCTCTCTCTCTTTATTATTCTCTTTCTTCAGTTTCTTCTCTTTCTCACTCATCTCTCTCTCTCTCTCTCTCTCTCATTTCCTCTTACATCACTTCCGTTTTTTTCTCTTATTTTTTTCTCTTTATTCACCAACTCAAATTGCCTCAACTTTCCTTCTCTCTCATCAACTTTTCACTCATACTCACCTCTCTCCCTCTTTCTCTCTCTCTCTATTATTCTCTCTCTCTTTCTTACTCTCTCTCTCACTCCCTCTCTCTCTCTTTCTTACTCTCTCTCACTCACTCTCTCTCTCTCTCATTCCTCTTACATCACTTCCTTTTTCTCTTATTTTCTTCTCTTTATTCACCAACTCAAATTCCTCTCTTGCCTCAACTTTCCTTCTCTCTCATCAACTTTTCACTCATACTCACCTCTCTTTCTTACTCTCTCTCTCTCTCTCACTCTCTCTCTCTCTATCTCTCTCTCTCATTTCTTTTACATCACTTCCTTTTTCTCTTATTTTCTTCTCTTTATTCACCAACTCAAATTGCCTCAACTTTCCTTCTCTCTCATCAACTTTTTACTCATACTCACCTCTCTCCCTCTCTCTCTCTCTCTATTATTCTCTCTCTCTTTCTTACTCTCTCTCTCACTCCTTCTCTCTCTCTTACTCTCTCTCACTCACTCTCTCTCTCCCATTCCTCTTACATCACTTCCTTTTTCTCTTATTTTCTTCTCTTTATTCACCAACTCAAATTCCTCTCTTGCCTCAACTTTCCTTCTCTCTCAACAACTTTTCACTCACACTCACCTCTCTCCCTCTATCTATCTATCTTTCTCTCTCTTTCTTCCCCTCTCTCTCTCTCTCTCGCTCTTTCTCTTCTCTACCATACTCTGGCCCTCTCAATGTCAGAGCTGTGCGCTTTATAGTATAATTAAATGTGTAATATTACACCGTTTGTACTAACCCCACCGTTCTGTAACGCCTATTGCAACTTTAACTCGTCCCAGGGGATCGCTTCCGGTACTTGTATCACCGAATAGGACAAATCAAGCGACATCTCAAACCAAATCGAGGCTGACTGCATGGCGGGAAAACTAAGATGGATTGGTAACGAAATGGGTTCTGCACTTCGCTTTTTGGCGCCTTTTATTCGGCTTTCCGTTTTGTTTTACTCTTTGTTTTAGTTTTTGCTTTTGACTTTTTATTTTTTCTAATTTTTTTTTTTTTTCATTTTTCTGGTTTGGTTTTTGCATCTTTGCTTTAAAAAAATAAATAAGCATTCCTTTGTTATTTATATTTTAAGAATTTTGATCCAATTTTTATAGACTTGGCCTCTTCTTTATTTACTTTTTTTTCTTCCTACAGTTTTTCCTTATTTCTCAGTTTTGTTTTTGTTGTTTTTCTTCTTTTTGTTCCCCACCTCTTTTATCCTTTTTCTTTCTTTTTTTTTTTCAATAGTCTCTTTTCCTTTCCGTCTTTTTCTTTTCTTCGTAGATTTAAGCATATCTCTTTTTTTTTTCTTCTCATTGCTAATATTTTCATTCTTTCTATTTTTTTGCTTGTTTTTTTTTTCCATCCATTGATTTAATTCTTTTTTCTTCCTTTTTTTTCTCCTATCCCCTCTGACTGTTGTCTTGTTCTTCTTTGTGCTCTCTTTCTCTCCATTCACATATTGTTCTTTTACATTTTTTCTTTCTTTTTTTTTTTTCAATATTCTCTGTTCCTTTCCGTCTTTTTCTTTTCTTCGTAGATTAAAGTATATCTCTTTTTTTCTTTTTCTTCTCATTGCTACTATTTTCATTCTTTCTTTTTTTTTTTCAATAGTCTCTTTTCCTTTCCGTCTTTTTCTTTTCTTCGTAGATTAAAGTATATCTCTTTTTTTCTTTTTCTTCTCATTGCTACTATTTTCATTCTTTCTTTTTTTTTTTCAATAGTCTCTTTTCCTTTCCGTCTTTTTCTTTTCTTCGTAGATTTAAGCATATCTCTTTTTTTTCTTTTTCTTCTTATTGCTAATATTTTCATTCTTTCTCTTTTTTTTGCTTGTTTTTTTTTCCATCCATTGATTTAATTCTTTTTTCTTCCTTTTTTTTTCTCCTATCCCCTTTGAGCGTTGTCTTGTTCTTCTTTGTGCTCTCTTTCTCTTCATCCACATATTGTTCTTTTACATTTTTTTCGTCTTTTTTTAATTTCCTTTCCATTTGCTCACCACTGACCAACTGTATTTTCTTCAGTTTTCTTCTTCACATTTTTTTTTTCACTGGTAGTTTTCTCTTCATTTTTCTAATTTTTATTTCTTATCAATTGCCATCCAAGCATCTGACATCGTCTGTCTGTCAGCCTGATTCATTTTGACAAGAATGACTTTAAAATTGGGTGCGACTGTAATTTTACAACGCCTTTTTTACCTCATATTCTTTACGAAGAAGATTACACTCTTGACTTTTTTGTAAGTATTTTTTTTTTTGCTGATGAGTTATTTCCCTTTCTTTTTCGTTTTCTCTTTATTTTACACTTTTCTTTTTTTCAGCTAAGCGGTCGACTAAAATTGCCTTTCTTCTTTCATCATTTTTTTTTTTTTTTTGCTTTCTTTCTTTTATCTGAGCAGTCTCTAAATTTGTTTAAACTCTCTTTTATCTTCTCCCTTTCAAATTTTCTTCTTTTTTTCTTTTACTTGCTATTTCTGTCCCTTCTTCAGTTTTATTTATTTTTAATTTCTTTTCTTGTTTTTCTTCTTTTCTTTTGAATGTCTTCACATTTTCTATTTCTAGTTTTCTTCATTTTCCTTTTCTTCCTTTTCATTCATTTTTATTTTTCTTCTTTTTTATTTCTCGTTTTTTTTTCTTTTTCAATTCAGTCTTTCAGCTGTTTTTTTTTCTCTCTTGAATGTCTTCAATTTTTCTGTATTTACTTGTCTTCATCATCCTTTTCTTCTTTTTCTTTCTTTGTTCTTCGTTTTTTTTTTGTTTTTTTTTGTTTTTTTTCTCATGGATTTCATTACATTCCTCCAAAGACCTTTTCTTTCTTTTTTTCCAACCTTTCTTCCTTTGAGTGCCCTTCTACTTTGCCTCTGCTTCGGCTTCTTATTTTTATATATATTTTTTTTTTTTTTTTTAACTTTTCTTCTTTTTCCTTTTCTCTGGTTTTTCTTTCACTCCTTCCATTTCATTCATTTTTCTTCCTATTCCTATTTTTATTTCCCTTTTCTGCTGATTTTTTCTTCCAAACTTTTCTTCACCTTCCTTTTCATCCTTTTCTCCTTTTCTTTTTATTTTTTTATTTTTTGATAGATAGATAGATCCTTGTGCAAATTAATTGAAACAACCGCTTTAGTTTCCTTTCTTTCGCAATACGGACAGTTTTACTTTCTGGTAAGCAAATTTCTGACTTATTTTAAATTACTATACATGGATTTATTTTTTCTACCATTTTCCTTTTATTATAGTTTTTGAAAGATTTTTCTTTTTCTCCTTTCATTATTTTTCTTCTATCGCTCGATCATCCACATTAAATTTGTGTCTAAGTCCTTACAAGATTTCACCATTCTTGGCCGTTCTTTTGTTATCACAATCTGGGATATTTAATAACAAAAATGAGGGAAACATTAAAAAAAAAGAGAGAAAGAAAAAGAAATTAAATGAAATCGGTTAGACTGTATACCGAAAATATATATTTAAAAAAAAAATGAATTCTCTGTTTCTCCTTTCCGTCTTGCGCATGTGCAGCTGTCTCATCGCAAACATAACTTTAGTCCGGTGAATTCCTAAAGGAACAAATACGTCAGACGAAAACTTTCCCCTGGCATTTTTCTTTCCATCACATTTTAATTCTTTTAATTTACTTTTCTATTCAACTCTTCGGCTTATTTTTACTCATTTTAGTTTTACACCCTTGTGTAAATTAATTGAAACAAACTCTTTAGTTTCCTTTCTTTCACCATTCGGTCAGTTTTATTTTCTTCAGATTAGTTCATTTGCAAAACTGTGCATTAATATGAATCTATTTTTCAGAGATAGATAGATAGATAGATATGAATAGACTAAGAAAGACAGATACACCCTTGTGTAAATTAATTAAAACAACCGCTTTAGTTTCTCTTCTTTCATCATAAGGTTAGTTTTACGCCTACTGGACTAACAGAGTGCAATCGATTTCTATTTTTTTTCTCAGATTAGGTCATTTGCATTGGAGTGCAGTAATATGAATATAGTTTTCAGAGATAGATAGATATGAATATTTACATTCTTGAAAAAAAATATTTACCAGCAATAAAAATCTTGTCAACATTAAATAACCCATTGTGTGTGTGTGAGAGAGAGAGAGAGAGAGTGTGTGTGTGTGTGTGTGTGTGTGTGTGTGTGTGTGTGTGCTGTATAAGAGTATCCGTGCTGTAAAAAAAGTGAATGCGATGCGACATCGTGTAAAATCTATAAGCGATGCGTTTCACCAAGAGAGACTGCTTTCTTAGGCTTACTCAGGTTAAATTGCACCGTTTATAAATTTTCCAGTTGGTCTCATCATCTTCACACATGCACACACACACACACACACATATATATATATATATATATATATATATATATATATATATATATATATATGTATATGTATATATAGTCAAACCTAGGTTTGACTAGGTCTGCTCTCTATTTTATATTGAGCACTTTTAAGTTAGTTGATTACTCGTATCGGGTTTTTTTTTCTTTGGGCTTCGGACCTGTATGCTGTACGCTTATTTTCGACAGACGTTCATGTTCATAGCTCTTTCTTTTTTAAAACACTTTTTTTCCTTCGAGATTGATTTGACCATTGGTTAGCAAATCAAGAAACCGAAGGTTTTCCGAGACGAGTGTAGTTACCTATATATATATATATATATATATATACACCCACAGGTTACATCATAATTAAGTGGCCTATCGAACAAATACTCTTCTATGCAACTTTCAATCACCCAATGACGCGGCAGCAATTTACTGGTTATAGGTTTTGGGATATGCGCATAGCGACCTCCTGAATTTCATTTTCAGTATTAATATGGAAAAGAAAAATGATTTAAATACTTTTGAACGTGATACGTTTTTTCTCTGCCACACGGACGCATCTGACTATTTCGAAATCTGCTGATCGACTCTGATTTCCACGCGAAAACTCTCTCTTATGTTTACAGAGAATGGCCAGAAAAAAAAATAGAAAAATCCCATTGAAAGGTAGTTCTAGAGTTTGAAATTCTTTGTTGATGAGAGAGGGTGGAAGGAAAAGGCCAGTCTGATTCAAGCAAATACAAAGGAAACAGTATATCAAATAAACAGACTTTACAAAAAAGCACATCTGAATGCGCCCAACCTTGAAGCAGATAGGCTACAGCAGCAGACAACTTCACCGAGTGCCACCTGTCAGAGAAGAAGAGGGAACCGTGGTTACAGTTCGTTAAGGATTTTTTAAAAATTGGTAAGCATTGCCTGATTTAATGAGTTTATATTCTGCTGCGATATTTGGATGCTAGTGCTACAATTTAATGAGTTTATATTATGTTACTGCTAGAATTTAATGATTTTATATTATGTTGTTGCTACAATTTAATGGGTTTATATTATAATAGTGCTACAATTTAATGAGTTTATAATATGTTAGTGCTAGGATTTAATGAGTTTATATTATGTTATTGCTACAATTTAATGAGTTTATATTATGTTAGTGCTACAATTTAATGGGTTTATATTATGTTAGTGCTACGATTTAATGAGTTTATATTATGTTATTGCTACAATTTAATGGGTTTATATTATGTTAGTGCTACAATTTAATGAGTTTATATTATGTTATTGCTACAATTTAATGAGATTATATTATGTTAGTGCTACAATTTAATGGGTTTATATTCTACTGCGATATTTGGATATTAACGCCAGAATTTGGCGTAAACAACATAAAAGAATGACTCTGTCCTGCCTTGTATCAAGCGTTCAAGCTGTTTATGATGGCATAATGGTATGGGAATCATTTCGAGGCAAATATTGGGACCCTTTGTACTAATATAAAATCGCTTAGATACGCAGATTACGAAGGCATTGTGGCTGACCATCTGCTTCAGTTTATAGCTACGTATTACCCATCTCGTGGTGGCAAAGTGCCGTGAAACAAATAAAAAAAATACTGGAACTCAGTCCCATAAGGCACCTTTGGGATTTGGTCGAAAGGAACATTCGAATCTCGGATGTACAGTCAAGTAAGCAAGAAGAATGACGAGCTGGTATATTAACAGCATGGACACAAATTGCACTAAAACGTTGTCAAATCCATACCAGGAAAAATTCTATACAGTCAAAAGCGAGTTCAACTCGCTACTAAAAGAATACACCTTATCAAATGAACACTGAGTCTACATTGGCTATTTTAATACCTTGTATATGTACAAGGGTAAATCAGAAAGCAAAGATAGTTTTGAAATTACGCTATAAAAACAACAGGAAGGCGCTATTGCGGAATAACTTCGCGTGGGCACTGGATGACAAGTATTTAGTCGAATGGCAGAGAGCGACGAGGTCAGACGTATGGTCGCTCCACTTAGGGGGATTGCAGAAGTGGTCAAATCTGTGGAAATCTATCGCTGGATGCTGGCGCAGAGTGGAGCCCTCACCATGATTCAAAAGGTGTATGAGTGGCTTGAACGATTTAAAGCGGGAGAAACAAGAGAGACGGATGAGAGACGATCCGGTTGGCCATCAAGATCGCGCAGGGAAGAACACGTATAGAGGGTGGATGCCTTGATCACACACACAAATATATATATATATATATATATATATATATATATATATATATATTATAATTATTATTTTATTGAAAATATGATTCCATCGCAACATAAGAGTTCTCGTGTTTCACAAACAGAAGTTAAAAACTTCAATCTAATTACAGAAAAGTAAATTAAATACCTAATTCTGTTCCATCCTCAAGTGAATTTTGTAATAGCAAATTTTTGAAATTTATTTATAGCTTATATATATATATATATATATATATATATATATAAGGCTGAAACCTTAATATTCCATGGATATAATTTATTACATTGGAATCGTAATCATGATCCAAATCATCAGACCTACATATTCTTACTTTGTTTTGAACATTGAGTTGTACCTGGATTCTATCCTCTTGGGAATTTATATATATATATATATATATATATATATACGTATATATATATATTGACTAATATTTTATATATATATATATATATATATATATATATATAGTATTTATTTAAAATATGATTCCAAATCGCGACATAAGAAGTCTCAAAACAAGAGCCTTCTTATGTCGCGTTTTGGAATCATATTTTAAATAAATAATTATATTTATGCTCTACTTTTGTATCGAGCACTATTTTTAAAAAATAATAACTAAAATACTAAAGGACTTTTGGATTATTTACCTAACCAGTTCCTTCCTATTTTCTATATATTTTCACACACACACACACACACACACACACACACACACACACATACACACACACATATATATATATATATATATATATATATATATATATATATATAAACTGTCTGCGTGCAATCTGTGGAGTTAACCTTCAAGATAGGACATCTAATGTAGACATGTTTAACAAGGGTAATATTGGAGGAATCGAGATTTTCTCATACAGTTTCAGGTACGGTATGGTCATGTCTTGAGAATGTCTGATGACAGGATACCCAAGATCCTAATCTACCGCCAGTTAGATCAGGGCTATAGGATTGTAGGAATCCCATGGCTAAGATACAAAGACAAGCTGAAAACCAACTTGTCAGCTGTCAATATACCACATAACACTCTTGAGCGCTTAGCCTTGGAGCGGGTAGATTGGAGATCAACATGTTTTAGTGTACTCAAAAGTTTTCAATTTGCATGCCTGAATCATCTTCAAGAAGCGAAAGCAAGATCTAAAAGGTCAGCCAATCTAACAGTGATCTCATCTCACAATCCTCACTCTTGCTCCATATATGGCCTCCTTTGTAAATCAGTAGCGGGCTTAAATGTCACTTTTATCGCACAAATTTTCATAAATGAATCAACTAAGCTGTCAGATCCTCATACATCAAAACCGACAGGAGAGAATCCATTATATATATATATTTATTTTGTAACAGTAATTTGTCGTGATGGAATCATATTTTTAAAAAGAATAATTATAATTTAAGCTCTATTTCTGTACCAAGCACATATTCATTCTATATATATATATATATATATATATATATATATATATATATATATATATATATATATATATATATATATATATATATATATATATATATATATATATATATATATAAAAAACAGTTGGTATGACGTTTGCTTGATAACCTAACTGTCCGGGTTTCAATTCTCGGTAATGGATGCGCACTGCTGATGAGTCCCAAGTAAGATATAAGGCGAAACGGCCATCCAGTGCTTTCTGTTGAGGTTTCTTTCAGACTCGATGAATTACTTAATTATAATTATCAAATCCTCCTTCTATCATATATATATAGATATTTATATTTTGTATATGTTATTTTTATAGATAGAATTTATTTAAGTAAATACTCTATTTTTAATTAAATAGTATTAATTACATTTACCGGCCTGAATTTTCCTGAAATTTCGTAGAAAATATGCGTTCTCTGACAGGAAAGGAACCTGTATTCCTGTAGGAAAACCGTCATTTGATCTAGCGTGCTCTACCATTCAGCTACGAAGAAGCGTCTGTTTAGCAAAGTCCAAATTACTGTTTTAAACAATCTTCAACGAATTTTTCTTGATCGATCATCTCGCGAAACTTATCTTTACGTAAATATTGACAACATTTAATATTAAATAATTGTCCGGCTTAATTCATTATATATATATATATATATATATATATATATATATATATATTATAAATTAATTGATTTAAAATATGTTTTTTTTTTGCTACACAGTTCTAACCATGTTTCAAAAATGGAAGCTAAAAGCCACGAATTTAATTTTGCAATTAAATTAAAGACATTAGTTCCATTTCATCCTCAAGAATCACGTTTCCATGGTTACAGATACGGGATTTTAGCTGTGTCTTTAAAACCCAGTAATTTTAAAAGTTACTCCAAAATTCGCTTGAGGATGAAATGGAATTAATGTCTTAAAAATACCTATCAGAACACCGGATTATATATCTTACTGTTCTTTCTTTATATATATATATATATATATGTTTGGGGCACCTCGAGGCGGTGTAATAGTTAAGAAGCTTGGGTCGCTAGAACAAGTACGACTGAGTATTGAGTTCGATCTTCACTGGGTAGCCCCTAATTTCGGCCTTGTGCCACATCTAAGCTACGTTTGGAAAATCACTATATATATATATATATATATATATATATAGATAGATAGATATGTGTGTGTGTGTGTGTGTGTGTGTGTGTGTGTGTGTGTGTGTGTGTGTGTGTAGATAGATAGATTATATCTGGAAAAGGACAATATGAATAAAGACAAAAGGAAAACTTATCTTAGCCGAAGCGTTGTGGCTCTCCACAACTTCCTATTCTTTTAATCATCTCTCCTAAACCCTGTATTGCCAATCATTTACACAAGATCGTAAGGTAGATTATGCCCTATTTTTCCGCTGTTCTTCTTTCCTTCAATATGTCCTTGTGGGTCTCAGATTTTCTAAGCACTCTTTCCTCGTTCTGCCCTCTAGAACTTCAAGTCCTTTCTACGAGGAGATTGTCTTGATAAAATATATATATGCAGATATGCAATGTAATTGGTCCTGGTCTCGCATCTCGTCTGCAATCGCTCTCTCACAGACGTGCCGTCGCCTCCCTCTGTCTTTTTATAAATACTTTCATGGTAATTGCTCCGATGAGCTGCTTTCACTGGTTCCCAGACTTCATGAATTTAAGCGTTCTACTATGCTGGCATCTTGCTCTCACCTTTTCACTGTTGTAACTGTTCAAATGTAGCCGTCTCTTCTACTCCAATAGCTTCATGTCTCGCACTTCTCGCCTGTGAATTCCCTCCCCTTTTCCTATTTCCCTGTGAGCAATAATCTCCCACTAATCAAATGTAATATCAATCGACGTCTCTAGATGCCTTGATCTATCCCCTATCCTTCTCTTCATCCTTTCTTCTATCACTCCTATTTGCTCTCGCTCCAACTCTCTGTAACCCCTTGCGTGCTAGTGGCTTCCCACCTTGCTTGGGGTGAAACGCTTAAAAAAAAAAAAAAAAAAAAACCTTCAGAATCCAGGGAGGAGATTATTTGTGTCAGTACTGATATAAAAAAACTCAATGAATAATCAGTAAAAAAAAAAAAATGCTTTTTGTAACTGGCTCCGAGTCGACAGTAAAGAAAGTGACTTGTCCAGATATTCACTAACCCTTCTAGATTAACGGCCGTGGCATGCCATTGGCAAGACCTCAGAGAAGACATCTTGAGATGAAGCTGAGTGCAACGGAAAAGTTGATGATTTTTGTCAAAGACATAAGCATGAAGTGTAGTAATTATTTAACCGCAATTGGCATTCGGCTTGCCAATTGTATCTCCAGCAACCCAAAATGGACAAGAACAAAATAATTAATAATACAAAAGTAACGTAAATAAAAAGGGGAAAAAACGAAGGAAAAAAATATAAGAAATACAGTACAAAAGAAGTGAAAAACAGATCACAGAACAGCAGTTAGGTTCATGTGACCTCTTTACACCGATAAACGTAAGCGTCTGATTGGCGGTCCGGACAAGTAACGTCGGCATTCGCTTCTCGCTTCTCGTGTGCTGTTCGATAGTTTATCTCGGAACGTCAGCTATTATTCAAAGCGGTCGCAAGTCGATTCATTATTAGTCGCCATTTTTGTCTGTCTAGCGCCATCTTGGATTCACGTTTGCCAGATGCACTACTCCAAACTGGATCGAACCCGACACACTTCCACGAGATCTCCAGAGATCTCCCATCCTAGCTATCATCAGTGACCACAGCCGGCAAAAGACTCACGTCATTTGTCGTTATAATGGCAGTTATTATTGAAGTTTTTTTTTCCTGTGGATATATTTCCGAAGAACAAAAACATCCGACACTCTATCACCCTCTCTTTCTCACACTCTCCTTCTCACACTCTCTTTCTTTGTTTATCTCACTTTCTCTCTGTTTCCATGTCTTTTGAAGGCGTAGTTAATCACTGCTCTACACAATCTTCTCTCTTTTGTTTCCCTCATCAATATGCAAACCTTTCGAACCCTACATCCCATTGTTCCTTCAGGCACAGAATTGTCAAATAAGATTCCTGCTGACGTCTTCTATTTCTTTAGCTTTTCATATGCCATGTTGTTTAGGGCCTCTTCTCGTTCAAAACACACCGATTCCCGTACGAACACCGACGTTAAGCAACGTCGATCCTGGTCAATACCTAGGTCAGTAACCGCTTGGGGATAACAACCCCATGTGCAGGTGGTGCAATGGATAATGCCCCGGATTTATTAATCAGAGAGCCGAGTTCCATTTCTCGTCGGGTTCGTTATAAAAGGGAAAATAGGCCTCTTCCTGTAGCTATGAGTTCATTATTAAGACTTTATCACTAAATTAAATGAGGGCTCTCTTTATTTATTGATTGTAATATAGAATTGATCCCCCACTTTATATCCACATTACTTATTGTTTGTTGATAAGTCTTAGAAAACGAATCAATCAATCCATGAAATACTGATCAGCTACAAAGGCATATCTTTTAGAATGATTCCTATTCTCTAGAATATAAATGTATAGAAACTAACATGGCCACAAAATGAGGGCTCGCTTTATTTATTGATTGTAATATGGAATTGATACCCCACTTTGTATCCACACCATTTCTTGATTGTTTATCAAATTCTGATTAGGTATGAATCCACCTCTTCTCCTCCAGCTATGGGTTAATCAGTAAGACTTGTATCACTAAGCCATTATTAAGCCAAAAACTTTACACAATTTAAAAATATTTTATATCTTTAAATAACCAGCAAAAGTTGATAAGCCGTAGGAAATTAATCAATTAATCAACCATCCCTGTGTGTGTTGAATTCTGGAAGCCTTTTTTCCTCATTTTATGTCTCACTACGATATAGGACTACCGATATTTTATAACAGTTCATCGCGCTTTTCTTTGTTTCTAATGAAATTTTCCTGTTTATTAATACATTGCATAGTTTCTGAAAAGCATCTTTCAATATACAGTAGCGCCTTCGAATTTCAGTGCTACATTATATATCGTACATACTTGTATAACGCGTGATCTCGCGTATCGTGCAAGCCCTAAATTTTCACCTATAAAAGATGATTTTATCATCTGTCTCATGTATTATGCGGTTTCCTTTTTCGTAGAAACAAATTGCAATAGATTAACCTCTTTTCCTCTATCTCTTTATCCTATTTTCTAGTTATAAAAGTAAAAGAGAAGGATAAAAGTATCGTTAGTAACGCTATACTCGTTGCGTAAACGCTTACAGCCATAAAACAACAGAACGAGAAACTGCTAAACATCTTAAACAATGGAAAAGATGTATATTCGCTGTTTATATTTTATACGATTGTAATATGTGAACATTATATGCATTATTATTGGATACATCAGTTTTATCAAAATCATCTTTATTTTAAATACAGCAGTACTTTTTTAATAAACTAGTATTAAGATCAGATTCTATTGGACATAAAATGGGGGATCTGTTTTCTATTATTATCAAGTAATAAACTGACCCCCAATGAATTACAATATAATAATTGATGCCATTAGTAAACAAGTAGTAAGATTTAGTTGGACATAAAGTGGGGGGAAGGGTTCAGTTTTCTATTGTTACCAAGTAATAAACTGATTCCTCTATGAATTACAATATAATAATTGATGCCATGAGTAAACTGGTGTTAAGATATAATTCTATTAGACATAAATTGGGGGATTAGTTTTCTATTACTACAAAATAATAAATTGGTCCCTCTATAATTAAAATATATTAACTGATGCCATGAGTAAACTAGTATTAAGATAAGATTTTATTGGACACAAAGTGGGGAATCAGTTTTCTATTGTTACCAAGTAATAAACTGAACCTTCTATGAATTACAATATAATAATTGATGCCATGAACAAACTAGCAAACTAGTATTAAGATTATATTGCACATAAATTGGGGGCTCAGTTTTCTATTGTTACCAAGTAATAAACTGAACCCTCTATGAATTACAATATAATAATTAATACCATGGGTAAACTAGTGTTAAGATATAATTCTATTCGACATAAATTTGGGGGATTAGTTTTCTATTACTACAAAGTAATAAATTGGTCCCTCTATAATTACAATATATTAACTGATGCCATGAGTAAACTAGTATTAAGATTTTATTGGACACAAAGTGGGGAATCAGTTTTCTATTGTTACCAAGTAATAAACTGAACCTTCTATGAATTACAATATAATAACTGATGCCATGAACAAACTAGTATTAAGATTATATTGGACATAAAGTGGGGGCTCAGTTTTCTATTGTTACCAAGTAATAAACTGAACCCTCTATGAATTACAATATAATAATTGATGCCATGAGTAAACTAGTATTAAGATAAGAGTCTATCAGGCATAAAGTGGGGGATCATGTTTCTATTGTTACCGAGTTATAAACTGATCCCTCTATGATTTGCAATATCCCGTATATTCTCGTGTAACGTACGCTATTTACTTTAAATACAGTTGTATTTTTTACTATAGTAAATGGATATTTAGTTTGGTCAACGGCATAGCCAGGGCAGGCAGTACATATGGCTATTTTATATCTCGTGTATGATTTGACTCTCTTAAAATTAGCAAATATAAATCTTTTAATCTTTTCAGCTGTGATGGACGAACTCTCTGCCTTCGGGCATAGAGGAACCCCGGACGAAGCTAAGCCGAAGGGCAGAGTCTCGTTCGGGGAGGTAGACCGGCCCTGAACCCGTTTATACGTGTTCAAAGGGAATATTTTTTGCTGAGCCTACGGGCTCGGAGAACCCACGATAAACTCGGCCTTGTGCCACATACGACCCACGTGGGGTGGGCTGTTAAATATACTGTCTTAAAATTACCTTCAAGTCTTCAAAAGTTGCATTGTACCCTAGTATTTACGGCATTTACTAGCCCCACTCCCTGTTCTGCCATCCATGTACGCAAGTTTGTAAGGTAGTTTAACTACTGCTTTTCGCTGTGACAATACGTTCTGTGTGTGACTAATTTTCCAGGCTTCCATTTTCCTTTATGTGTCATATAAATTTCAACTGGGCCGTCCTCGTTTTACGTCTCATTGTCGTATTTCTCGCTTCTAAGCAGAAGTGTCATTGGCGTTCCAATTTTTGTTAAAGATTCTTCGTTGCTCACATGTTCCATCCATGGTATTCTCAGCAATCTCCACTTCATCTGTAAGGAAATAGTCCAAACATTCATAGGCTGATTATGAAGGCATCAAGCTAGAGCTATTGATAAACCATAGAAACCGAATCAATCAATCGATCGGCTTGCTGTCCTTTGTTGCTCGACATAACTTCTGACCCATCACCTACCCTCCTTTTGTCCTTGTTCGCTATTCAGTTGATCAAACTCCGTAAATAAGGTTACTCTCTATAGCCTATAATTTCATGGCGTTCAATGTCACCTGTAAATGCTAGATTTCCCAGGCGCTCTCTTTCATTATGAGTCTCAGTAATGTCATCATTTTTTATGGTATCAATTTCCTTGTAGTTTCTGTTTTCCTTAAAATACGCTTCGGCCTTCTTCAGGATCTGTCTATATTTCTGAGATGCGGTATTGCAATCATTTACACTATTTACATTGTTCAGACTGCAGCCCTCATCTTCGTTGCCTTATTCACAACGTTTCGGTCGTTGTACGATCCGGTTTTCTTCAGGTGATTGGAATTTCGAACCGAAGCCTTTATTACGTCCACCGGGGTAGATGGTTCTAGTTCCACGTGCCGTGCCTCTTCCGGGTGTCTCAGTTATTTCCCTCAAGGAAACATGGTCCAGTGGATAAAAACGTTGGTTAGATCCATTGACTAGACCTAAAGAGTTTTGAGTTCAATACCAGGCCACATGAGGGTAACGGTCCGAATAATGTAAATAATGCAAGTAAACATAATAGCTTATCTCAAAAATATAGACAGATATTCAATAATATATATCTGAATTTCTGGAATCGGGAGTTATCTTTATTTACACTACTTTCATGCGGACTATTTTTTTGTTCTTATTTCAACGTTTCGGCCGTTGTGCCCTCCTGCCTTCATCAGGTGTATGCCGACCCGGATAACCTACAGGAAATTCCTTACTGATTCTATTATTTAATTTATGGTGGACGGGGTAGGTAGACTCTTCTTGTTCCACTGGCCATGTCTAGAGATATCTTGTCTAGTTCTTAATATTGCTCAGTAATTGCTCGCCCTGTTTCAACTGAGTCGACACTGCTCGACTCAAGGATTGAACTCACAATTACTATGTCAGAGAATTTCCGAACCAAAGCTTTAATCCAATCTATTATCCCGTATTATTTAATCCACATTAATCTATTATCCCGTATTATTTAATCCACATTAATCTATTATCCCGCATTATTTAATCCACATTTAATCTATTATCCCGTATTATTCGATGGTTCCTTCCGCAAAAAACTTGACTTCGGCTCTGTGAATATAAAATTTTCCAAACCCGAATTACTATTATTACTATCTATTTAAAAATTCTTGATAAGATCCAGAGGAGACTCAGGAATATTATTTGTCTTGACATGGCGTCTTGGTTTCAGTCCTTTTCTGATTCACTTTGTGAATATAAAATTTTCCAAGCCGCAATTCCTCTTTTTATGAACCTGAAGTTTCATCTTTCTTTCATTGTTGACCGTGTTTGGCTCTCTCAACTTCAGTCCCTTTGCCACCGCCATAAGATTGCCTCCCTGTGCCTTTTCTATAAATACCCCCTTGTGCAAATTAACTGAAACAAAACGAATAATTCCGTTATTTACTTTTTTTCGTATTTTTCCAATGAAGATGAAAAGAAAGAGGAGATATGCATAACACCAGGAAGAAGCAGCTGAAATTTCTGGGAAACGTAATGAGAAAGAAGGGCTTGGAAAATCTGATACTCACAAGGCAGATAGAGTGAAAGAGGGGCAAGCGAAAGTGACGCGTGACGTAACGGGCTTAAGCAAGTGGATGATAGAACAGGGTTTGAGTGAAATCACAAAAAAGACAAAACATTGCTTTCTGTTAATCATCTGAGAGACCCCTGTCTTCCATTAGCATTGGTGATGCTAACCTCCAGGAGAATGATGCTATTCTAAGCATAGCTTAGACGTGGCACAAGGCCGAAAGTATAGAGCGCACAGTGGGGAGTGAACTCACTATTCAGTTATAAATTCCAGCAAGAGAAGCTTGCTAACCATTACACTTCGTCGAAGTGCTCAAAATGATTTTCTAAGCGCAGTTTAGATGTGGTACAAGGTCGAAAGCATGCGGCACCCAGTGAGGATTGAACTCCCTACCTAGTTACAATGTTTCTAGTGAGAAAAGCTTGTTAACCATTACACCACGTCGAATTGCCTGAACCTCTAGAGGAATGACTAATTGCGTCTTATCGGGTTAAAATTCTCATCTGACATGAAGTGTAAAGACTATATTGAATCTATTGATAGGACAGCGACTAAGAAATTATTTTCACTGTGTCGTTAAAGATAATTTTTCTCTCGAGAATCTGTTTTATGTATCTATAACAATACCATTCGCGCATGCTTAGAATATTATTACCATACATAGTCCGGTGCTGCTATCTATTTAGAAATTCTTGATAAAATCCAGAGGAGACTCAGCAATATTATTGGTCCTAACCTGGCGTCTCGGTTTCAGTCACTTTCTCAACACATTTCAAGTTGTTTCCCTCTGCCTTTTCTATAAATACTTTCGTGGTAATAATTCTGATAAGCTCTTCACTATTTTTTTCCTATTGTAAATACTTATTGGGGCGAGTTTTTAAATTGTTGTTTTATTCCCCTCCTCCCACAGATAATTATGGTGGATGTAGTACGAAAGGTCAGTAAGAATGCGTTGTTTAGGTGTTACGAATATTATGGTATGTTTGGGTCAGTTTTTGTGGCTAGCTAAGGTTAATGTTAAGACAGAAGAAGACCGTCCTTTTCCCCAATCCCAAATTTTGGCCTTGTGCCATATTTTCTGTTTTTAATACACAAATAAATATCGCTCTTTGTTTATTTCATATTGTAAATACTCATTGGGGCTAGTTTTAAATTGCTTTTTTATTCCCCTCTCCCATAGACAATGAATTGTACATATAGAGATTAGTTAGGATTTTCATAGAGACCTGAGGTATTATGGTGAATGTAGTAAGAAATGTAAGTAAGAATGTGTTGTTTTGGTTTTAGGAATATTGTGGTACCTATGCTTAGAACATTACTATCACATATAGTCCGGTGCTGCTGCCATCTACTTAGGAGTTTTTGATAAAATCTAGAGAAGAATCAGCAATATTATTGGCCTGGACCTGGCGTCTCAACTTCAGTCCCTTTGCCACCGCCATAAGATTGCCTCCCTGTGCCTTTTCTATAAATATACCCTTGTGCAAATTAATTGAAACAAAACGAATAATTCCGTTATTAACTTTTTTACGTATTTTTCCAATGAAGATGAAAACAAGGAGGAGATATGCATAACATCATGAAGAAGCAGATGAAATTTCTGGGACACGTAATGAGAAAGAAGGGCTTGGAAAGTCTGATACTCACATGGCTTGTAGAGTTAAAGAGTGACAAGTGAAAGCAACGTGTGATGTACTGAACGGGCTTAAGCAAGGGTCTGAGTGAAATATCAAATGACAAAACTTATTTCTTTCTATTAATCATCTGAGAGACCCCTTTCTTCCATTAGCAATGGTGATGCTAAAATTCAGGAGAATGATTCAGAGCGTCTTATCGGGTTAACATTCTCGGCTAACGTCAAGTGGAAAGACTATATTGAATCTATTGCTAGGACAGCTGCTAAGAAATTATTTTCACTGTGTCGTGAAAGATAATTTTTCTCTCCAGAATCTGTTTTATGTATCTATAACAATACCATTCGCCCATGCTTAGAATATTACCACTTCATATGGTTCGGTGCTCCTGCTATCTATTTAGAAATTCTTGTCCTCATTTTTGACACCATATCTATTACAACGTTTCGGCCGGACACATGGCACAATGGATAAAGGCGTTAGTTAGATCCAGTAACAGGCCCCAAAGAGTGTGAGTCCAATACCCGGTTAAGGCAGTGGAGAACTTTCAGAGGGGAATTAGCAGGAGATAACTGATAACTGACATCCATTAAACATAGCACGTGGAACTAGAACAGTCTACCCCAGTGAGCGAAATAAAGTGTTCAATTCGACATTCCAACCACCTGAAGAAGGCCGGAGCGTACAACGGCCGAAACGTTGTAATAAAAAAGGCAACAAAGATGCGTGCAATAGTCAGAATAATGTAAATAATGTGTGTGTCTATATATATATATATATCTATATATATATATATATATTATTATTATTATTATTATTAACTTTCTATAGTTGTTTCTGTCTTATTTTCCTTTTTTTATTTCTCCTTCTTTCTGTACTTTTTCTTCTGATACTTCTCTTTCATCGTAGTAGTAGTAGTCGGCGTTGTCTTTGTGAATGCCGAAACCATTCAGCTTTTTGCAGCTCCCTACGACTTTCGCCTGTGAAAGCTAAATCCCTTCTCCCAGCAACTGTCATCGACTCTCACCTGTAAAAGCCAAATTTTCAGACTTCTTAAATAGCCACAAGTCGGCCTCGAACTCGTTCAGAAACTTAATACTCTAGGTTAGTATTTTACTTTACCAACTGGTTAAAGAAATTACAAAATCTATCTCTTTAAACCATGCCTGTTTGCAAACTTTAGGCAGATTTTGAGGTCATCTGACACAACACATTTTTCAGCACATGAGCTTTTCAAAGGCATTGCTGCCATCTGCCCACATCCAATAATTTCAGCTATCTCCAAGATGTCGTGCGAACTAGAATGATTCATGAAAATAGTCTATCGATACTTCATGGTACATTTCTCAAATATCACTGAATTTGCACCTGCTCGCCCTAACGTATCACCAAAAGTATCGCAATGTCTATCAGGATTCATTCAAGGCTGTTCTTGTGTACAAATGTGATATCAGGGCGATTGCTCTCCAAGCGCTTGTCAATCAAGATAGTCATATCCGACATAAGCTTCACTTGGTCATTACTGGATATTATTATTATTATTATTATTATTATTATTATTATTAATAATAATAATGTCTGCTTAAAAATATTTCTGGATAATTTAGGATAAATCATGACATTGTCTTTTTTGCAGTATATTTTTTTACATGCGTGTATTTTAATAACATCTTTGTTAGTCGCCTCATTTTGAATCTTTCGCCATTTTCCGGCTTGTATTCAATTTGGTTATTGGATTTTTTTCATGGTTTTATAAGGAAAATAACGACCAGGGTTTTCAGGGAAATGGTTATGGGTCACGAAAGAAAGAAAGAAAGAAGAAAAGAAAGAAGTAGAAAGAATGAAATGACCAAAGGAAAAAGAAACCGGTTAAATAAATAATGTCAATAAAAAAATAAATATTAAAATATTAGAAAAGAAAGAAAGAAAGAAATAAGAAAGAAGAAAATCTGATTATAAAAGAAAGAAAGAAAGAAAGAAAGAAAGAAAGAAAGAAAGTCAGATTATAAGAGGTGGAAAGAAGGAAAAAGAAAAAGAAAAAGTCACATTACAAGAGGTGTAAAGAAAGAAAGAAAAAGGAAAGAGTCAGATTATAAGAGGGGAAAATGGAAAAAAGTCAGATTATCAAAGAAAGAAAGAAAGAAAGAAAGTCAGATTATAAAAGAAAGAAAGAAAGAAAGAAAGTCAGATTATAAGAGGTGGAAAGAAAGAAAGAAAGAAAGTCAGATTATAAGAGATGGAAAGAAAGAAAGAAAGAAAGATTATAAGAGGTGAAAAGAAAGAAAGAAAGAAAGAATGTCAGATTATAAAAGAAAGAAAGAAAGAAAGTCAGATTATAAAAGAAAGAAAGAAAGAAAGATTATAAGAGGTGAAAAGAAAGAAAGAAAGATTATAAGAGGTGAAAAGAAAGAAAGAAAGATTATAAGAGGTGAAAAGAAAGAAAGAAAGAATGTCAGATTATAAAAGAAAGAAAGAAAGAAAGAAGGTCAGATTATAAAAGAAAGAAAGAAAGAAAGAAAGATTATGAGAGGTGAAAAGAAAGAAAGAAAGAATGTCAGATTATAAAAGAAAGAAAGAAAGATTATGAGAGGTGAAAAGAAAGAAAGAAAGAATGTCAGATTATAAAAGAAAGAAAGAAAGAAACTCAGGTTACACGATGTGGAAAGAAGGAAAGTAAAAGGAAACAAAGAAAGAAAGTCAGATTATGAGAGGTGGAAAGAAAGAAAAAAGAAAAAAAGTCGGATTATCAAAGAAAGAAAGAAAGAAAGAAAAAAAGGAAAGCGTGAAAGATGATAAAGGAAAAAAAGACGCACGTAGAAAAAAAAACTACAAAAGCCTGACGCTAATCATTTCCTATTTAACGCGACGCCGTGAAAATGGTGTCTTTAAAATGGATAGCGTGATAATGTATCATCGACACGGGACCATTCCGTAATATAAACCGGCCTTGATGAAGTGGGGTGGGGAGACAAAACAAACGGTGGATTAATAATCCGTCCCCGGGGTGCAATAGTTTCAGTTCTATTCAATTTCGATCAAAGAGAAAAAAGGTGAAACGACCCGAAGTTTGAAATTGAATTGGAATCGAAAACATTTGGGTTGGTGGTCGAGAAAAAAGCAAGCAACAAAATCCGCTTTTTTAGGGGCTTCAAAAATGAGATCCAATTCGTTTTCATAACAAATCAAGCTTCTTTTTTTCTTTCTTTTAATTCGGTGTTTCCAAGTTCAAACATAGCAAACGAAATTTCTTTCGAAAATAGTTTATTACGTTGTTGATTTTTTTTTTCAATAAACCAATCTTCGAGAGCTGGCATATTCCACAAGCCTAAACGAAAGTCACCTGGCCTTGTCAGTGCCCCCCCTCCTCAAAATAACAATTGAAGATTTTTTTTCTTTTCACTGCGTTCATCAGGCACACAATGATTATAAACTTAGATGATCATTTCCTTGTAACAGTTTCAGGAAGTAACTGACTAGTCTAAAAGCAGACTTTATCAGTCATCTTACAAGAAAAATACTGAGTGAGTTGAGTCAAAGGTTGGTAACTTTGTGGAATCACTCGCATCATACCAACAAGAATAGCCTCGTTTTCACATCGGATAATAATAAAAAAAAAACATACACAGAAATAACACTAAAATCATGTTGAATTATGAATTAAAATCATACAATTTTATTTACTTTTATGTACTGACGGGCGTGTATTTTAGTTACAAGTGTTTTAAGGTTACATGTAATAAAAGGGAGAAGTCACTTCGAATTTGCAGAGGAGAAGAACTGGACGTGTTGACCTTCCAACGATCAGTAACAAGACAGTTCAGCTTCTTTTGGCGTGATGTCCGTTTTCCGACAGGAAATGTTTCTGTTGCATTCTGGGGTAAATTTTCTTTTTCTTTTTGGTTTCAGTTAATTTATTTTAAACAAAGTTTTAATGTTAAATATTTTATTTAATTTTTTTATGATATTCATTATAATTATTCTTTTATATTTTCATTTTTTTATTTATTGATAATAATAATAATAATAATAATAATAATAATAATAATAATGTCCTACCACGTCTCATCCTCACAAAGCAAATCCAGAATTTTCGCCAGTCATGATAAACCGTTGTTGTACTTCTTGCCTGGAACATCTAATGGGAGAAGTTCACTCCAGATTTCGAGTAGAACCTGGATATACGATCCACCGCTGGAATAAAAATCATCCATTCATAATACTGCTACAGAAATTATTTGTTGCTGCCAAATGTCCATTCGGCCAAATGTCGCTCGGCCAAATATCTGTTCGGCCAAATGTCTCTCGTCCAAATGTCCGTTCGGCCAAATGTCTCTCAGTCAAATGTCCGTTCGGCCAAATGTCTCTCGGCCAAATATCTGTTCAGTCAAATGTCCGTTCGGTCAAATTTCCGTTCCGCCAAATGTCTGTTCGGAAAAAATGTCTCTCGGCCAAATGTCCGTTCGACCAAATGTCTCTCGGACAAATGTCCGTTGGTCAAATGTCCGTTCGACCAAATGTCCGTTCGGAAAAAATGTCTCTCAGCCAAATGGCCGTCGGCCAAATGTCTGTTCTGCCAAATGTCTCTCGGCCAAATTTCCGTCGGTCAAATATATGAGTAGCCTAGTCGATAGGCTCACCTATCGTCCGGTTCACATCCCCTTCGGTCTTTTGGGGAAGAGTTGAGGTTTATCTTTTCTTTACTGTTTAGAATTGGGTTTCTCTTTCACATGCAGGATACTCTTGCGTCTCAGTGGCATAATCGCCTTGTTTAGCGGGGCGGGGGGGTGTATTGATTAAAAGCAATGTTTCATTATAACGTAATCCCTCCAGATATTTTTCACTTTTCTTACGTAGATATTGAAGGTGGTAAAAATCCGCCAAATATTGACTCGAATATAAATTTCCGACCCAATTTTATCACTGACTTTTTTGGAATTTGTCACAATATTCTCGGCTTATACATAGTAAATCCTGAATGTTCAATTTCCGGTATGAATTAGCGATAACGGAACTTCTGTACAAATATAAATCGATTGAAAGATTTCATAAATGAAAATGGGGAAAACAAGAATGAATGAAAAGGAAGCAATGAGAAAAGATGAAGAAATGAATGAAACGGGAAAAAGAGATTGAATAAAATGAAGCAATGGGAAAAGAAAAATGAATAAATGAAAATGAAGTAATTAGAAAAGAAGAATGAATGAAAAAGAAAGAAATGAGAAAAAGAAGAATTAACGAATAAAACGGGTGTAATGAAAAAAAAGAAGAATGAATGAATGAAAAGGAAGCAATGAGCAAAGAAGAAAGAAGAAAAAGGAAGTAACGAGGAAAAAGAATGAATGAAAAGAAACAGAGTCAAGAAGAAAAAGAAGAATGAAAGTTTAAAATGAGAAAGAGAAGAATGAATGAATGAATGAATGTCAAAGAAGCAAGGAGCAAAGAAGAATGAATGAAAAAAGTAATGAGAAAATTGAATGAATGAAAAGAAAAAGAGTCAAGAAAAAAAAGAAGGATGAAAAGAATGAAAATGAAATAATGAGAAAAAGAAGAAATACTGAATGAAAAGGAAACAATGAGCAAAGAAGAAAGAATGAAAAATGTAACGAGAAAAAAAGAATGAATGAATGAATGAATGAAAAGAAATAGAGGCAAAAAGAAAAAAATGAATTGAATGAATAAATGAAAAGGAAGCAATGATCAAAGAAGAAGAATAAATGAAACGGGAAAAAGAGATTGAATAAAATGAAGCAAGGGAAAAGGAAAATGAATAAAGGAAACTGAAGTAATCAGAAAAGAAGAATGAATGAAAAAGAAAGAAATGAGAAAAAGAAGAATTAACGAATAAAACGGGTGTAATGAGAAAAAAGAAGAATGAATGAATGAAAAGGAAGTAATAAGCAAAGAAAAAAATGAATGAATGAAAAGAAACTGAGGCAGTGAGAAAAAGATGAATGAAAAGAATGAAGATGAAATAATGAGAAAAAGAAGAATGAATGAATGAAAAGAAAGCACTGAGCAAAGAAGAAAAAATGAAAAGGAAGTAACGAGGAAAAAGAATGAATGAAAAGAAACAGAGTCAAGAAGAAAAAGAAGAATGAAACAAAAATGAGAAAGCGAAGAATGAATGAATGAAAAGGAAGCAATGAGCAAAGAAGAATGAATGAAGAGAGCAATGAGAAAAATGAATGAAAAGAAAATGAGGCAATCAGAAAAATAAGAATGAAAGGAATGAAAATGAAGTAATGAGCAACGAAAAAGAATGAATGAATGAATGAATGAAAGGAAACTAAGGCAAGGAGAAAAAGAAGAATGAAAAAAATGAAAAAGAAATAACGAGAAAAAGAAGAAAGAATGAATGAAAAGGAAGTGATGAGTAACGAAAAAAGAATGAATGAATGAAAAGAAAATAAGGCAAGGAGAAAATGAAGAATGAAAATGAAATAATGTGCAAACGACCACTGAATGAATGAAAAGGAAGCAATTGGGACAAAGGATAAAACAAAATCAACGAAAATCACAAAAAGAAAAATGAACTAAAAAAAATGAAAGAAGAAATATGAGCAAAAGAAAAAGAAATAAAAAAGACAATTAAAAACATGAAAGAAACATGAAAGAAAGAAAAAGTAAAAGAATGGAAGAATGAACAATAATTTAAAAATGCAAACTGAAAAAAAGGAAAAAAAAAGAATTTAACAAAAAGGAAACGAATAAAATAAGACAGAAATAGCAAAAAATATGAACAAAAAAGAAAATGAAGAAAAAAGAGAATGAAGAAAAACGAACGAAAAATGTGAAAGAAAAATATAGACAAAAGAGAGAATGATGAAATTTAATAAAAAATAAGAATATTGAATCAGTAAGAGTAAGAGAAAATTAGCGAAAAATTATAAGAAGAAGAATGAAAAAAAAAAATAAAAAGCAACAAATTGACTCAAATAGGAAGTGAACAATGGACAAAAATAGAAATAAAAAATGAAGAGAAAGGAGAAAAACAAAAAGATGAGAAAACAAAAATGAAAAAAAAAGAATGAACAAAAACGAAGACCATAATTTGAAAGAAAAAAATAAACAAATGTGAGAAAGAATAAATTAACAAAAATAAGTGAAAGAAAGAAAATGAACAAAAAAGAGAAAGAAGAAATGAACGAAAAATAAGTAAAAAAAATGAACGAAATTGGAAAGAAGAGAAATGTTTTAAAAAAAGAGAAAAAAACGGACAAAAAAGCGAGAAAAAACTGCGCAAAACAAAACAGATTAAAAAAAAAACCAGAAAGAAGAAAAAGTGAACAAAAAACGAAACAGAAAACTAGTTGTAGAGATAAACACACAAGAAATTGTTTTTTGGGTGCAATTCTCAGCTTTCATGTTTAATACAAATTGATATTAAATATGGCGTCGATGATTGCAAGTACAACCATTTGGTAACATTTCCTGTAAATTTATTTGATCTTCTTTGGTGCTTTGCCATTTTCTCAAAGTAAATGAGATTTAGCATACTACTTTTTTATTCTTTCTTTTTGGTGTACTTTTAGTCAAGTATTATTCACTTATTTAATTTATTGGATTATTTTTTCTTTTTATATTTTCTGTTTTTTTTTTATTTTTATTTTTTTACCTTTTTTCTGCGTTGACATTTTTTGTTCGGCCTTTTGTCTTCTTCGATAGCCACCATTGTTTTTATGTTCTCTTACTTCATTTTATATTTTCTATATTTTATATTATTCATTGCTTTCAAATTTCTAGCGCGTTTTTATTTTGTTTCAGTTTTTCTCGATACGTTTTCGATTTTCTCTGCTTTCTTTTTCATTTTCTTCCTATATTATACTTCCTGTATTTTCTTCCACTATTTTCTTCCTGTATTTTTTGCTGTAATATCCTTCCTGTATTTTCTTCCTGTATTATCCTTCCCGTATATTCTTCCTGGAATATCCTTCCTGTATTTTCTTCCTGTATTATCCTTCCCGTATATTCTTCCTGGAATATCCTTCCTGTATTTTCTTCCTGTATTATCCTTCCCGTATATTCTTCCTGGAATATCCTTCCTGTGTATTCTTCCTGTATTATCCTTCCCGTATATTCTTCCTGGAATATCCTCCCTGTATTTTCTTCCTGTATTATCCTTCCTGTGTTTTCTTCCTAAATTATCCTTCCTGTATTTTTCCTGTCTTATCCTTCCTGTACTTTCTTCCTGTATTATCCTTCCTGTATTTTCTTCATGTATTTTCTTCCTGTATTTTCTTCATGTATTATTGTTGTGTCGGAAACCTACCACCCCTCTTGAAGATGAACTTGTCTGCGAACAAAGACGTTAAATAGTGGCATGTCAGAAGACAGTGACTGAGCAGTTCTTAGCTGAGCTAGTTATTGACTTACGTGTTATTTGACGTTTGTCTCTACTAACCCCAAATCAACATCATAACAATTATCCTTCCCGTATATTCTTCCTGTATTATCCTTCCGGTATATTCTTCCTGTAATATCCTTCCTGTATTTTCTTCCTGTATTATCCCTCCTGTACATTCTTCCTGTATTATCCTTCCTGTATTTTCTTTCTGTTCATTCTTTGTGTATATTCTTCCTGTGTTATCCTTCTTGTATATTGTTCCTGTATTATCCTTCCTGTACTTTCTTCCTATATTATCCTTCCTGTACTTTCTTCCTGTATTATCCTTTCAGTATTATTCTTCCTGTATTATCTTCCTTCTTCTCTCTATTTCTTTTTTATGTTATCCTTTTTCTTCTTTTAAGATTAATTTATTCTTTTCTTCTCCTTTTTTTTTGGGGGGGGGTTCTCCCCTTTTTTATTCCGCTCCCCTGTTTCGTTTTCTTCTTTATTTAAACTTTCTTTTTTCTTTTTATTCTATTTTCGGGTTGTGTTGTTTCGTGGGGGGTGGTGAGTGCCAGTCTACTTTTCACTTAGTTTTCTTTACCCCTTTTGTCTCGTTTTTATTCCTTTTTTATTCCTATTTTATTCCTTTTATATTCCTCTCTCATTCAACGTCTTTCCATTTCCTCTACGTTTTGAACTTTTATATATCAAGAACAATTTTGGGAGAAATATGTAAGACAAAGTAGAAAAAGTTTTGTGTGAAGCGTTTCGTCATTTAGGACTTCACCGGACTAAGATTGTTTGCGTCAATACGACTACACAAGCGCACGAACGAGCGACGTTGGATAATTTATATATATATATATATATATATAGAGAGAGAGAGAGAGGGAGAGTCATCTTGCTTTCCAGAGAGTCTTGGTAATCAATTTTTAACATACAACGTGTGTTAGCACGTGCGATACCCTGTCTTCATCAGCCGCCGACCAGGGGTAATCTCACGGTTTCGGTGGCTATGGCGGGACCGCCACCCCTGGCGCAACCAGCAGCGTTTGCCACCAGGCAGGGTATGAAAAAAAAAAAAAACTAATTGATCGTTCCTCTTTGCAAATTCTTAATGAAATAAATAAAACGATTGTTCCTCTTTGCAACTTCTGTCTGTAATGAAAGTTCCTGAACGCGTTTGCCGTTATTGACGAGCTCGTAAAAATCGTTATAAACGACTACGCAAATATTTCACCTGCGCATGTTCGGTCGTGATGTTGCGCGCATAATATTTCAGTAATGTTTGTTCTGATCGTAACTTTCCTTTCTGTATATTATGTTTAGCTGGTTTCATTTAGATTCTTTTTTTTTCCTTTTGATTACTTTTGTTATTAAATATACCACAGTTTAATAATCGAAGATCTGTCATGAATGTCGAAACGTTGTAAGAACCTTAAAAGCACATTCAGAAACAAGAACTCTGTCCACATCGGGTTTGATAAGACAGATGACCGATGCCTTCGTCTGCCGAAATAGGCTATTCCCCATATGAGATAATTTGGGATTTTATTGTTGATTATATATATATATTTGTGTGTGTGTGTGTGTGTGTGTGTGTGTGTGTGTGTGTGTGTGTGTGTGTGTGTGTGTGAATATTAATATGAAGGAAAAAAGAAGAGAAATTTAAAAAAAAAAAGGCTTTATCAACTTCCGCGACCAAAGAATTCCTGAATCTTGCACTTCTATGAATATTCTATTCATACGGACCTATTCTATGAATGTTGTAAAGGAAAGCGAGAAGAAAGGACTAACTGTCAACTGTAAAAATACTAATGTACCGTTCTTGTAAATTCTAAAATTCACCGTAAAGAGATACTTTCACATAAAGAGAAAAATGTTGCAAAGGAAAGCGGGAAGAAAGGACTAACTATCAATTGTTAGAAGACAGAATGTATCGTTCTCAGAAAAATAAAATTGTAGTAAAGGAAAGCAGGAAGAAAGGACTAACTGTCAACTGTAAGATGACAGAACGCATCGTTCCCAGAAAGAAAAGAAATCCAGTAAAACAAAGAAAACAAAGAAGAAATGACTACCAACTTTAAGAAGACAGAATTCACCGTTCTCAGAAAGAGAAAATGTATTAAAAGAAAGCGAGAAGAAAAGACTAACGATAAGAAGACAGGATATACAGAAATCGAGAACAAAGGACTCAATATCAACAGCAAGGAGATAGAAAGCATTTTCCCATGAAGAGAAAAATGTTGTAAAGGAAAGCAGTAAGAAAGGACTAACTCTCAACTGTAAGATGACAGAACGCATCGTTCCCAGAAAGAAAAAAATAATAAAGCAAAGAAGAAGAAAGGGTTAACTAAGAACTCTTAGAAGACAGAATGTATTATCAGAAAGACAAAAAATATTGTAAAAGGAAAGCGTGAAGAATGGACTATCAACTGTAAGAAGAAGACAGAATGCACAGTTCTCAGAAAGTGAAAGATTCTGTAAACGAAAGCGAGAAGAAAGGAATAACTATGACTTCTAAGAAGGCAGAAGGTATCGTTGTCAGAAAAATAAAAATGTAATAAAGGAAAGCAAGAAGAAAGGACTAACCAACAATTGTAAGAATACAAAATGTACCGTTCTCGGAAAAATAAAAAAGTAGTAAAGAGAACAAAAAGAAATGACTAAACATGAAGGGCAAGGAGACAGTAAGCATCTTTCCTATAGAGAGAAAAATGTAGTAAAAGAAAGCAATAAGAAAGGACTAACTGTCAGTTTTTGGAATCAGGCCGACTCCGTGAGCAAATTAAAAACATTTCGTATCACTAAATAATTATTATCTAAAAAAAAATCTTACGATCTAAGAATATTTTTTAGATTTAAATAACTTACAACATATCAATCAATCAATGAAATGTTGATTAGCTACCCAGGCATATCTTTTAGATTTATTTTCATCCTCTAGAATATAAATGTATAGAAACTAGAGTGGCCAAAAATTGAGGGATCAGTTTACATATTGGCTGTAATGTAGAATTGATCCCCCACTTTATATCTACATTATAATTTCTTGCTTGATGATAAGCCGTAGAAAACGAATCAATCAATGAAATGCTGATTAGCTAACCAGGCATATCTTTTAGATTTATTTACATTCTCTAGAATATAAATGTATAGAAACTAAAGTGGCCACAAATTGAGGGATCACTTTACATTTTGATTGTATTGCAGAATTGATCCCCCACTTTATATCCACATTGTAATTTCTAGTTTGATGATAAGCCGTAGAAAACGAATCAGTCAATGAAATGCTGATTAGCTACCCAGGCATATCTTTTAGATTTATTTACATTCTCTAGAATATAAATGTATAGAAACTAGAGTGGCCAAAAATTGAGGGATCACTTTACATGTTGGTTGTAATGTAGAATTGATCCCCCACTTTATATCCACATTATAATTTCTTGTTTGATGATAAGCCGTAGAAAACGAATCAATCAATTAAATGCTGATTAGCTACCCAGGCATATTAGATTTATTTACATTCTCTAGAATATAAATGTATAGAAACTACAGTGGCCAAACATTGAGGGATCACTTTACATGTTGGTTGTAATGTAGAATTGATCCCCCACTTTATATCCACATTATAATTTCTTGTTTGATGATAAGCCGTAGAAAACGAATCAATCAATGAAATGCTGATTAACTACCCAGTTAATTTATTTTCATCCTCTAGAATATAAATGTATAGAAACGTCTTTTCATGTTGACTTGAATATCGTCTAATTTTAATTATGTTTTAATAACTATGTCCAGAAGAAGGTCTACTAGACCGAAACGTCTGACGTCGACATTGAAACAACATTAAAACAGCATACTTGAATATTCGGATTTTTGTTTTTCCATATTCTCTAGAATATAAATGTATAGAAACTAGAGTGGCCACAATCTGAGTGATCAGTTTACATATTAATTGTAATGTAGAATTGATCCCCCACTTTATATCCACATTGTAATTTCTTGTTTGTCGATAAGCCGTAGAAAACGAATCTATCTCCCCTTTGAATACTAGTGGCACTCCCGCCTTGCTTAGGGGTGAAATGCTTAAAGACAAAATAAATGAATAAAAAAATAACCTGTAAAGGGTTGATAAACCGTACAAAATGAATGAATAGATCAATGAAATACTAATTAGCTACACAGGCATGTCTTTTAGATTTATTTACATTTGCTGGAATATAAATGTATAGAAACTGCCCTGGCCAGAAAGTGAGGTGTCAGTTTATGTAATGATTATAATATAGAATTGATCCCCCACATTATATCCATATTATAATTTCTTGTTTGTTTATTAAATTCTATTTAGGTATGAATTCACCTCTTCTCTCCTCAGCTATGGATTAATTAGTAAGACTTGTATCACTAATCCATTATTATCCAAAACAAAATTCTTACACTCTAAAAATATTTTCTGGCTTTAAATAACCTGAAAAGTGTTGATAAAATGTAGAATCTGAATCAGTCAATACATCAATCAATGCTTCCCTTCTTCGCAAATTTTCTTTAACTTTCTTTCATTTATATTTCTTTATTCTTTCTCTATCTCTTTTTAAGCTTTTTCTTTCTTATTTTTTTCTCTTCTCTTCTTTTCACATCCTTTGCTTTCTCTAGTTTCTCTGTTTTTATGTTCACTTTCTATTTTCCGCCATTTTTTTTCTATCTGTCGTTCTATAATTCTTTGTTACTTTTCATACTCTTTCGTCTTTTTTCTTTCCTCTTCTTCCTTCGAGGGTTTTATTTTTTTGTATTTACTTTTACTCCCCTCCCACATTTACTTTCCTCTTGTCCCAATAACCCTACATCCCACCATATCTTGCATACCATTTCCAGTTTTCCCCTTCACCTATCTACAATCTTACACTCACGTATCGTCGATCTCTTTCTAGTTTCGACTTCTTTCTTCTTTTTACTTTTCCGTTATGTTTCTTATTTGCCTCTTCTGCTCCTCGGCTGTATCTATTTATTCCGTTGACCAAAATAAAGCACACCACAGATGACAAAAGCAAATCAGAAACAATTGTCACCTTTGCCATTGTCGCCATTACAAAGGTTTGACACTGCACCGAAAGATATATGGCCGCCTTCGAACCCTTAAGAGGTACTTAAAATTGTTCGTTGCTTTTCGTAACACTTCGCCGTTTTTACACGTCCCTATCTTACGACCGGGAGTTCGTTGTTGATGGCGACGAGGTGGCGAGGGGCAGATTAGTTGAAAACGGCAGAAGACTAGAGTTTAACACCCGAGCCTCGTTTTGGTGTTCATTTTCTATATGGCGTTTGTTCGTTTGGTTCAGAGCGGCATCATTAATTTAGACTTATTTTGTTTTTATTCTTTTTCATGTATTTTTCATTTTTTTTTTTTCGTGCGGGAAGGGGGTTCTTCTGTCCAGTTCTTTTTTTTTCTTTTTTTAAACTTTATTACCTTCTCTCTACTTCTGTCTACTTCTCTCTAATTCTTTCTACTTCTCTCTACTTCTTTCCACTTCTCTCTACATCTCTCTACTTCTCACTACTTCTTTCTACTTCTCTCTACTTCTCTCTACTTCTTTCTACTTCTCTCTACTTCTCTCTACTTATTTCTGCCTTCTTCTCTCTTCTCTAGACTTTCTACTTCTCTGTACTTATCTCTACTTCTTTCTCTTTCTCTCTCTTTCTCTACTTCTTTCCACTTCTCTCTACATCTCCCTTCTCCTACTTCTTTCTATCTCTACTTCTCTCTACTTTTTCTACTTCTCTCTACTTTCTTCTCTAACTCTCTACTTCTCTCTATTTCTTTCTGCTTCTTTCTACTTCTCTCTTTTTCTACTTCTCTGTACTTCTCTACTTCTCTGCCCTTCTTTCTAACTTCACTAAAAAAATTTTTCTCTTCCTCTCTTCCTACTTTCTCTACTTCTTTTTCTTCTCTCGAAAAAACTGGCTCTTTTCTCTCTCTCTTTCACTTCTCTCTGCTTTTAACGGTTTTTCTTCTCTCTACTTCTTTTACTTCTGAATACTTCATAAAACTTCTCTAAATCTTTAATTCTCTACTTCTCTATAATTCATCTCTAGTTTCTTTCTGTTTCTCTCTTCTCTCTACTTCTCTCTTCTTGTCACTTCTCTCTACTTTCTTACTCTCTTTTCTCTACACTTTCTCCACTTTCTCTACTTCTTAAAATAAAAAATACTTCTCTCTACTTCTCTCTACATCTCTCTACTTCTTTACCTTCTCTCTACTTTTTTCACTTCTCTATCTATATCTTGATATCTCTAATTCTTTCTCTCTCTACTTTATTACTTCTCAACATCTCTCTTCTTTTTCTTTCTAATTTCTCTAATCTCTCTCTTCTTCTTTTGATTCTCTCTACTTCTCTTTATTTCTACTTCTCTACTTCTTTCTACTTGTTTCTTATTCTTTAAATTTTAGACTTCTAATTCTAATTCTCTGTTTCTACTTCTCTCTACTTCTCTATCTCTCTTTTCTCTCTCTTATTCTATCTCTCTTTCTCTCTACTTCTTCTCTATCTCTTCTTTCTCTCTATTTCTCTTATCTCACTTTTTCTCTCTACTTCTCTTCTCCTTCTTTTCTTTTCTCTTCTCTCTCTTTTCTCTCTTTTCTCTCTTTCTCTCTCTCTCTACTTCTCTCTACTTTTTCTCTACTTCTTCTTCTCTCTCTTATTCTCTTCTCTCTTTTTCTCTCTACTTCTCTCTCTCTCTTTTTCTCTCTTCTTCTCTCTCACTTTTCTCTCTACTTCTCTATCTTCTTTTTCTCTCTACTTCTCTATCTACTTTTCTCTCTACTTCTCTCTCTAAGTTTTTTCTCTCTACTTCTCTATCTCTTTTTTTCTACTTCTCTATCTCACTCTTCAGACTTCTCTATCTACTTTTCTTCTCTTCTCTATCTCTTTTCTCTCTACTTCTCTCCTTTTCTCTACTTCTCTCTACTTTTCTCTCTACTTCTCTATCTCCCTTTTCTCTGGACTTCTCTATTCTTTCTCTCTCTCTTCTTCTCTCTCCTTTTTCTCTCTACTTCTTTCTACTTTTCTCTCTACTTCTCTCTCTCTCTTTTCTCTCTCTCTCTCTCCTTTTCTCTTTTCTCTCTCTCTTTTCTCTTTTCTCTCTCTCCTTTTCTCTCTCTCTCTCTTTTTCTCTCTCTCTCTCTCTACTTTTCTCTCTCTCTCTCTCTCTTCTTCTACTTCTCTCTCTTTCTCTTCTCTCTACTTCTCTCTCTCTTCTCTTTTCTTTCTTCTCCTTCTCTCTCTCTCTCTCTTCTCTCTCTTCTTTCTACTTCTTTCTCTTCTCTCTACTTTTCTCTCTTCTCTCATCTTCTACTTCTCTTAATTCTCTCTTCTCTCTCTATTCTCTCTATATCTCCTTCTTTCTACTTCTCTCTTCTTTCTCTACTTCTCTCATTCTACTTCTCTCTACTTCTCTTTCTTTTTTTCTCTCTACTTTTTTCCACTTTCTCTCTTCTCTTACTTCTTTCCACTTCTTCTCTTCTTCTCTACTTCTCTCTCTTCTTTCTACTTCTCTCTACTTCTCTCTCAGAGATTTCTACTTCTAAAAACTTCTTTCTCTTTTTTGTCTCTCTCTTCTTTCTTTTAAAACTTCTCTCTCTTATTTTTCTCTCTACTTCTTTCTACTTGTTTCTACTTCTCTCTACTTCTTTCCACTTCTCTCTACTTCTCTCTACTTCTCTCTACTTCTTTCTACTTCTCTCTACTTCTCTCTACTTCTCTCTTCTTCCTTTTCCTCTTCTCTCCCTTTTTTCTTCTCTCTACTTTTTTCTACTTCTCTCTACTTCTTCTACTTGTTTCTGCTCTCTCTACTTCTTTATACTTCTCTAGGGACTTCTCAGACTTCTCTACTTCAAGAAAATCTCTCTACTTCTTTCTACTTCTAGGAGAATATAAATTTCTGGTTGTTCTTCTCTACTTCTTTCTACTTCTTTCTACTTCTCTCTACTTCTTTCTACTTCTTTCTACTTCTCTCTACTTCTTTCTACTTCTCTCTACTTCTCTCTACTTCTTTCTACTTCTCTCTACTTCTTTCTACTTCTTTCTACATTACAATACTGGGAAAAACTTCTTTCTAGATTCTCTCTACTTCTTCTACTTCAGATTCTTCTTTCTACTTCTTTCCACTTCTTCTCTCTACTTCTCTCTACCAGATCTACGGATTCTTCTCTCTCTCTGTTATATTCAACTTCTCTCTAACTTCTAGAATGTTCTACTTCTCTCTACTTCTTTCTACTTCTTTCTACTTCTTTTCTCTTTTTTGAACTTCTCTCTATTTTCTTTCTCTTCTCTCTACTTTCTCTCTAATTTCTCTTCTCTCTTCTTCTTTACTTCTCTCTACATCTCTCAACTTCTCTCTACTTTTCTCTCTACTTCTCTCTATTCTTTCTTTCTACTTCTCTAAACTTCTCTCTCTTCTTTTCTTTTATCTTCTTTTGTTTCTACTTCTCTCTACTTCTCTACTTCTTTCTACTTCTAAAACCTTCTTTCTACTTCTCTCTCTTCTTTCTTCTTTCTACTTCTCTACTTCTCTCTTCTTTTTCTTCTCTCTACTTCTTTCTACTTTCTCTACTTCTTTCTAACTTCTCTTCTTTCCTTCTCTCTACTTCTTTCTACTTCTTTCTCTTCTCTCTCTTCTTCTCTCTTCTTTCTACTTCTCTCTTCTTCTTTCTCTTGTTTCTTCTCTCTTTTCTTTTCACTTCTCTCTACTTCTCTCTTTTCTACTTCTCTAAACTTCTCTCTACTTCTTTCTAAAAATCTCTACTTCTCTATCTGGACTTTTACTTCTCTCTACTTTCTCTACTTCTTTCTACTTCTCTCTACTTCTTTCTATGATTCTCACTTCTCTCTACTTCTTTCTTCTCTCTCTCCTTTTCTTTCTACTTCTCTCTTCTCTCTTTTCTCTTTCTACTTCTTTCTACTTCTTCTACTTTTCTACTTCTCTCTTCTCCTATTTTCTTTTCTTCTGCTTCTCTCTACTTCTTCTATATTTCTGCTTCTCTCTAATAATCTCTCTACTTCTCTCTCTTATTTTTACTTTCTCTCTTCTTTACTTCTCTCTTCTTTCTCTACTTCTCTCTACTTGTTTCTCTAAATTCTTCTCTCTACTTCTCTCTTCTTTGAACTTGTTTCTACTTCTCTCTTTACTTCTTTAACTTCTTTCTACTCTCTCTTTACTTCTCTCTACTTCTTTCTACTTCTCTCTCTTCTCTCTACTTTTCACTCTCTTCTCTCTACTTCTCTCTGGACTCTTTTTTTCTACTTCTCTCTACTTCTCTCTCTCTTCTTCTTTCTACTTTTCTCTCTCTCTCTTTCTCTCTTCTCTCTACTTCTCTCTCTCTACTTCTCTCTCTCTCTCTACTTCTCTCTCTCTCTCATCTGCTTCTCTTTCTACTTGTTCTCTACTTCTTTCTATTCTTTCTACTTCTCTCTACATTGGGACTTCTCTCTACTTGAAAAATTTCTGTCTCTCTACTTCTCTCTACTTATTTCTACTTCTCTCTACTTCTCTCTACTTATTTCTACTTCTCTCTACTTCTCTCTACTTCTCTCTACTTCTCTCTACTTCTCTCTTCTCTCTACTTCTCTCTACTTCTTTCTACTTCTCTCTACTTCTCTCTACTTCTCTCTACTTTTTTCTACTTCTCTCTACTTCTCTCTACTTCTCTCTACTCTCTACTTCTCTACTTCTTTCCACTTCTCTCTACTTCTTTCTACTTCTTTTTTCTACTCTCTAATTCTCTCTACTTCTTTCTTTCTCATTTCCTGAACATAATTCTCAAAATATGTGTCTATGTATATATGTGAGCATATGTGTGTGCGTGTGTGTGTGTATATGCGTATGTATGTATGTATGTGGCCATATGTGTGTATGTGTATGTGTGTGTGCGTATGTGCGTTTGTGTGGGTGTGATCGGATGTTGGTTTTGATTCAAAATTGTTGTTGGCGACAATGGCTCTCCACTACTTCCTGTCCATTATAATTCTCAGCAATGTTTTACTATTTACTATCTGTTCTTTCATAAAAAAATTAATAAAAATAAATAGTATAAATTATTACAATAATATTATCTATATTTTAATTCTCAAAATGTGTGTGTATGTATGTATGTATGTATGTATGTATGTGCGCGTGTGTGTCTGTGTGTGTGCGCGCGCGATCGGATGTTGTTTATGAGTTTCCACAGTTTTCATCCGATTTCGATGAATTTTTTTTTCTTTGATAGATAATTCTTCAGTTCCGGTTTTGAGTCCAAATTGGCAACAATGGCTCTCCACTACTTCTTGTCCATTATAAATCTCAGCAACGTTTTAATATTTACGTTCTGTTCTTTCAAAAACTTTAATAAAAATAGTATAAATTATTACATTATCTATATCCGTAATTCTCAAAATGTTTGTATGTGTGTGTATGTATGTATGTATGTGTGTGTGTGTGTGTGTGTGTGTGTGTGTGTGTGTGTGTGTGTGTGTGTGTGTGTGTGTGTGTCTGATCGGATATTGTTTATGCGTTTCCAAAGTTTTCATCCAATTTCCATTATTATTATTATTTTTTTTTTTTTTTTGTTTGATAAATAATTGTTCACTCCCGGATTTGAGTCCAAATTGGTTAGAAAAAATTACAAACACTGATTTTTTAAACATTGCGCAATAATTTAAGGCAAAATGTAATTTACATTTTCATACTAGAAACTGCAAATCAGAGAACTAAACGACTGAGGAGAAACTCCTCTTCAGCTGCTGCTGCGAGTGAGGCTGAAATTGCTGAGCAATAGATTCAACACCTGAGGAGAAACGCCTCTTCATCTGCTGCTGCGAGTGAGGCTGAAACTGCTGATCAAAAGATTCAACGGCTGAGGAGCAACGCCTCTTCAGCTGCTGCTGTGAGTGAGGCTGAAGCTGCTGATCAAAAGATTCAACGGCTGAGGAGAAACGCCTCTTCAGCTGTTGCTGCGAGTGTGGCTGAAACTGCTGATCAATGGATTCAACGGCTGAGAAGCAACGCCTCTTCAGCTGCCGCTGCGCGTGATGCTGAAACTGCTGATCAAAAGATTCAACGGCTGAGGAGAAACGCCTCTTCAGCTGATGCTGCGCGTGAGGCTGAAACTGCTGATCAAAAGACTAAACGACTGAGGAGAAACTCCTCTTCAGCTTCCGCTGCGAGTGAGGCTGAAACTGCTGATCATTGGATTCAACAGCTGAGGAGAAACGCCTCTTCAGCTGCCGCTGCGCGTGAGGCTAAAACTGCTGATCAATGGACTGAATGGCTGAGGAGAAACGCCTCTTCAGTTGCTGCTGAACGTGAGGCTTAAACTAGATTGAGAATACAAATACACCCCTTTTAACCCCTGCTATTCAAATTGTTAACCCCCACCCCCATTTGGTGATGTGTGTCAGTTGCACCCAATTCTTGTTTCTAATATTGATTTTCGGCTGGGCTGACTTTAAACTTAGACTGCTCCAATTGAACGGCAAATATTCTGTTCTATTTCTGTTATATTGCTAGTATTTCTATATTCCTGTTATTCCCGTTAGTTTCTGTTTGCTTTCTTTCATTCCTTTCTTCAGCTTTTGTCTTTCTTCTTCTTTCAGTTTGAAATCCTTTCTTATTCAATTTCCACTCAATTACTCTTTTCTTTCATTCATTATGTTATAATTAGGTATCTCCATGAGATCGCTAAAAAAGAGCATGGCATGATGAAAAAGACGCCAAACGTGACGAAAACAAAATTTTATCGTCTAAATGCTTATGTTATTATTAAGAGGAAAGATCAAAGTTGATTATTTTTTAAAATTTTTCTTCTTTTTAGAATATTCTAAATTTTGATTAAAAAAAAACCTTGTTTCTCTTTGTATCACCGGAACTATTAAAATAACAGACAATTTTTAGAAGGATTTTTTTTTTTGTATGACACACATTAATTTGGAAAATCTTTCAAAAATAAAAATAATTGTCGGATGTTAATGAATCTTTCAGAAACTATTCACAGATGATCGAAATTAATAGAAATATGTTCTTTTTTATTATTAAAGTCATAAATATTTTTTTATATATATTACCCGCCATAACTAATTTTATGAAAACGCTAGAAATTCGATCGCGTCAGGTTTAGTGATTACAATAGTTAAAAGCACAAGACTTTGAAGAATGAAAATCATGTTTTTTGTCGTTTTTAATAAACAAATATATTATTTAATTTCAAATACTTTTATTTGCTTTGAGTTGTTTTTATTAATATGGACAATATTTTCAGAAAGTAAAAAGGAAATTTTGATGAAAAATAAATTTTTAATACAATTATTTGTTATTTCTTTAATTATCCTATATTTCTACATTTAAGTTGTTAAAATATTATAAAATTAGTTAAAAGCCACATCGGGTTTCCTAAGTGTCCTTATGAGATAGATCTTTTTTAGCGCGTTGTAAATTGTATCATTTTGACTAATCAGAAGATCCACAGTAATTAAGAAATGTAATTTTGTGTTTATAATCGGGTTTTAATTATAAAGTACGGAAGACCAACCAGAATACAATTAAGTTGCTTTATTTGAGTTAAGCATTGTTCTCCGCTGTCAAGGCCTTTACTTTTGCGGAACACGTGTGGAGAAGTTAATTTGATTTTTCAATTTTAACTGAGAAGGGTACCTACAAGTATCAGTATCATCTTATGAAATTTATATGATCTTATTTTTATATTAATCTCAGTTATGACATTTTTCCATAGATGAAATATCAAAATTAATAATAAAATGAATGGAAATACAAATGACACAGTAAAATGTAATAAATGTACATAAAATTATAGTATTTTATGTACACTTCTGATAAAATTTCATAAAAAAGGTACCTATAAACTAATTAGATACCTTTCTTATGAAATATGAAATTTAATCTCACTCTTAACAGTTTTATTTTAATTTCTTTATATTTTCCATAAAGCATCGTAAACGTATAGGTGAAAGCTAAGTCCAAAAAAAAATTAGAGCGCTGAAAGTTTTCCTTAAAAATAACGAAGTAAATAATTTGTTCATTTAAATGTAAATAATTTCACTTTTCTCCTTCCGTAGAACAAATTATCCTCACGGAATCCGTTAATATGTCATTCATCACCTGTCAAGTGACGCGAAAGTTTATGACCTGCTTTGTTTTATTTTCAAATTACATCTTTTCGGCGCAGAAGCTAAGTTAAGCTTGGTTCAAAATATTTTAAATAAACATTATAATTTCTGATTTTCTTAAAATAAGTTTAGAAAAAATGATAATTGATATTTAAAAAAAATTGAAAGTGAGATTTTCATTTTTTTTTATAAAATGAAAAAAAAATGGTTGCCATCTGTCAATTTTCCTGACTCAAAAAAACAAGATTTTTAACGAAAATTTTTTTTCGTCAAGTTTGGTGTCTTTTTCATCATACTATGCTCTTTTTTTAGCAATCTCGTGGAGGTACCTAGTTATAATTTACTTCTTCATTATTCGCATTTTTTTTCTATTCCTTATTTCTTTCATCTTTTCCTTCTGTTTTTGTGAAATTTGTATTCTTCCTCTTCTGGACAATTATTCTCTCCGACATGATTTTCTTTTAATATTTTTTAAATCTATTATTTGTCAATGCTTTGAATATTTTTGCTACATAGGGCTGTGGTCTCCTAAAATATATTTAGAAATCATGAATAGAGTCCAAATTAGTATAAGCATTGTTATTAGTCCTCACCTGGCATCCCGGTTGAGTCACTTTCTCATCTCTGTAACGTAGTTTTTTCGTGACTTGGCTTCCTCTTTTTTTTTTTTTTAAAAAAAAAAAGACTTTTTTGGCATGACAATTGTTCTGATGAACTTTCCTCTATGGTAGCTAGACTTTATGAATTTAATCACAGTCTTAGATTGGCAAGATTTCATCAATTTGGGGTTTAATGAGTTAGCTCTAACAGTTTCTTTTCTCGCACTTCTTGCGTGTGGAACTCTCTTCCGGCTTCTTGTTTTCCAGCCAATTTTGATCTCCAAAATTTAAATCCAATATCAATCGTTATCAACTGTCTTCTTGATTCCTCTTCATTTATTGTTCTCGCTCTTTAATAATGTTTTTTTTTCTTTTTACCTAGTCTCTCACACTCTCAGTAATCCATTGTGTCTTAGTGGCTTTATTGCCATGCTTTGTGTGAAATGATTAAAAAACACGAGTTCAACTTGTCGCAATAAATGCTTTAAAATGTTACCCTTCGTTTCAGGTCTTTTTTTTTTCTTTCTGTTTCTTTTCTTTTTTTTCTGAAACATCATATTTTCACGGACTTTCAGAAAGGCGTTAGTTAAACGATTCAAAAATGGAGGCCCATATTTCATGCAACGGACTCATGAGCCGGGGTTTGAGTGACGAATCTTTTATTCTTAATTATGGGCGTTAAACGATCGTCTTTAATTGGTTGTCACTGTCGGCGTCAAACGTCGCGAGTAAGTGATTGGTTGAAAACCAATGAAGGCGGGAAAAGAAGATGAGAGTGTGGAGAAGAAGTTTAAGATGACAAAAAAAAAGAAGAAAAAGAATTATTGGCATTCTGGTAGAGAGTGAACGAAAACTAGAATGGGTAAAAAAAATGAATGAATGAATGAACACATAAATAAAATATTGAATAAAAACAATGGAAGAACAAGCCCATCTACAATATATTTGCGTCCCTGGTTCTTACAATATTTCACCATTCCTGGCAGATCTTCCAATATCATTGTATGGAATACCTACTTATAAAAGTGATGAAAAAAACATTCTAAATGAATTCGACTAGAAAAACAAATATTCTAAAATCCCAATTAACCCTCAGTCGTGCGCATGTGTAGTCCAACCAGCATAAAAAATTTAGTCCGATGGAGTTTTTAAGGACGAAAGTAACCTTTTTCCATTTTGCCATACAATTACCCCAATACTGTTCTTGTTATGTAAAAACAATCATTATCATATACTATATATAATACATATATATACTCTCTTTCTCTTTCCCGTAAAAAAAAAAACTTTAAATCTCTGTCGTTCTCACCTCCTACACCTCCTTTTTTTCTATCTGGGAAACAATAATTGAAAGAAAATGTCATAAAAGAGCTGAACAAAAAGAATGAAAAATTTGAATGAAAAATAAAAAAAAGAATTGAATGAAAATGATAATGAAAAATATTGAAGGAAAACAATAATTGAAAGAAAATGTAATAAAAGAACTGAACAAAATGTATGAAAAATTGGAATGAAAATGATAATGAAAGAATTGAAGGAAAACATTAAATTAAAAAAAATCAAGGAAAAGACAAAAAAGAAAGAACTGAATTAAATTTAAATTTAAAACATTAAATGAAAATGACAATGAAGGAATTGAACGAAAATAAAAATGTAAAAAAAATAATGTAAAATACAACGAAAATTTAGAGAAATTGACAATTCAGGCGCTGGAAAGATAATGGACTTAACTGGATTGTTGCTTCCTGTTGATTGCTGTTAACTGTTGCAGGGTCTCGTGACTTGTTACCACGTGATCCCTGAAGTGGTTATAAAGGATTTTTTTCCTCATTTTAATCGCTCTTCTTGCAAGAGTCGTGATATAGACGACATGACAAGGAATTCCATAGGGCCGAGAAGTTTACCTCTTCCCAACCGATCCTGATTTTTAAGCAACAGCTTAAAGTCAAGATCAGGACGGAAAGGAAACGACTCCATCCATTGGAATTTGGCGAAAGGTGGGTTAGGTTAGGAGGATACTGCCTTTGCTGGGTTGAACATTGGCAACCCTTCCCTTAATAGTTTAGTGTAGGTCGTTTTTGTTTTAGTTTCTTTTCTTTAGTTAAATTAGCTAGAGTAAGTATGCTCATTGGCCCCTTTTATTTTTGTTCATATTTTTTCTTTGGGTTTAATTTCCCATCCCTCCCATTTTTAGGTGGATAGTGATGTTAGTTCTCTGGTGGGTGCGGGGCGTCTTTCGTTTCGGGTGTGACTTTCGTAACTGTTTTTGTGTTTGAATGAATGTGTTTGAGTGAGTGCTTGGGATGTATGGATGTTTTATATTTTTTTCAAAGTCCCGCATTGATTTCGTCTAGTTAACTGATGTTACTGCCACAGTTAGGACTTCTGAGTTTTTTTATTTATTACTAATAAAATTTTGTTTAGTTCCTTGTATATAGTTTTCTACACATTTGTAAATACTCATTGGGGTTTTTAGATTTTTAATTGTTATTTTATTCCCCTCCCCGCACAGACAATGAATTGTATATATGGAGACTAGTTAGGACTTCATGGAGTTTCTGAGGCATTATGATGTATGAGGCAAGAATGGTAAGTAAGAATGTGTTGTTTTGGCGAAAGGAATATTGTTTGTATGTTTGGGTCAGTGTTTGCGGCTAGCAAAGTTTAATGTTAAAACAGAAGAAGACCATTTTTCCCCTTTCCCCTTTTTGGCCTTGTGCCATATTTGTGCATTCGTACAATAAATAATAAATATTATCGCTCTTCTTTCAAGTTATCAGACGATTAAGCAATGTCGCGGAAAGAAATATTGTGTTCGCAAATTAAGGTAAGTAATTTTGCTCTTTTCCTCGACTTGCACTCTCTCTGGACTTTCTGGCGGGGACTGAGATTTTCTGGACAAAAGAATTA
>CAHIKZ030004049.1:300000-320000 GCA_903632075.3 Acanthosepion pharaonis
TTCCCACTACCGAAACGTGGCTTCCGTGTACGTTTTCTATAAATACTTTCAGTGTAATTGTACTGAGAAACATTCCTCTATTTTACCTAGACTTTATGAATTTCCGCGCAGTACTAGATTGGCGTCAAGGTCTCTTCATTTTACAGTTGAAATAGCTAGATCTAACCGTAAATTCTATGCTAGCAGTTTCTTCTATCGCACTTCTCGCTTGTGGAACTCTCTTCCGGCTTCTTGCTTTGAAGCCAACTTTGATCTTCAAAAATTTAAATGCTCTGTCAAATGTTATATTCTGTCTTCTTAATTCCAATATAGATCAATTACGACTGAGTTGTGGGTTTGAGCCTCACTGAGAGCCCCATAATTTCGACCTTGTGCCACATTTAATCTACGGTTAGAAAATGATTAAAGGCACTTCGATTTGGTACAATGTTTACCAAGCTTGTCTCGATAGATCAATTACGACTGATTAACGGGTTTGAATCCAAGTGAGTGCCCCATACTTGTGACCTTGTGCCACATCTACGCTACGTTTAGAAAATCATTAAAGGCACTTCGACATGGTGTCATGATTGCTAAGCATGTTTTGCTAGATCAATTTCGACTGAGCAGAGGGTTTGAGCCTCACTAATTGCTCTATACATTCGACCTTGTGCCATATCTAATCTATGGTTAGAAAATCATTGAAGGCACTTCGATTTGATATAATGATTTGCAAGCTTGTCTCTAAAATTTTTTTATATGAGATCTTAATAACAATAACCAATCAATGCCAAAAATACTAACCAAATACCAATACATACGAACAAGATGTTACCAATACTACTAGGAGACTAATACAAATTATATTAAATACAAATTAATCTTATAATTAGAAATATAAGCCATTATATGGTGCAATATAGTTTAACTAAAATATAAGAAAAAACAATGTCAAATTCCAAGTTTAACTGAATTGTAAGGTAAAAGGTAGACTGTGTTTACAATTTACCGTTAACTCGGATCTTTGTTTTAATAAAACATTCTTATCAAAAAAACTAATGAGATGCATTTGATACACATCGGAACACGACTGCAATTGTCTAGCGAATCTGACAAGTTTTCGATGTAAAATCCAAAAATAAATAATATTGTCCTACTTTGTATTGAACTCTCTTCAATTCTTACCTAAAGACAATACAACCGTTTGACTAAAGCCACTTGAAATGAAATTGGGTATACAAAACTGATCGAAGGCCGTCGAAGGTTGTGCTAGCACGAAGTGAAAAATCATCGTGACTGAGGTTATTGCGCTTAGAGGCTTTGTCCAAACTCTTGATTGCGTCAGATAGCGCTCCTTCTCAGGCATATTGATGTTTCATCAAAACCTAGAGTCATTACTCTGTGGTTTATATTGCAACTAGGCTGGGTGAGCCGAGGAGAAAGCGGTTTGATCTGAGTTGATCAACAGTTTGAAGAAGTCCAGTAGACTCAAACCCAATGTCAAGATGACTTGCGACGTCGTGGTCACCATCGACGATGGAATTCCTCTAACCAATTTAACTCACAAGTCTTTGGTTTACCCATGGTATTGCTTTTGGGAAGGTGATGCAAGCTGGGATCGTCTACCCATAGATATCAAGTTGTGACCTCCTTAAGAACTCAATCATGGCAAGATTTGAACCCTGGTTTTATGGTTGTTCCTCTAACGATCGGTTACGCAGCCACTAATAACGAAATGGTTAAATTGATCGAATCGCTTTAGCCGCTTTCCCGGCTTAAAAGTGTATATACGTTTTTGAAGAAAGTACTATTTTCCGACATGGTCGAATAAACAGGTCCGAGACATAACATTCAAAAACTAGATACAGACATGTTTATACGCCGATTTTAATTATTTTTATGCCCTTCTGAGCTTAAAACGAGTCGAATTGTAAACTCATAAGTCTGATACAGCTGTTAGGCATCGTTTGAAGGTGCCACAGTTTCAGAGTTGCTATATTAAAAGCAAATAAGAAATTGCATCTAAAAAATGAAACGTTTTTCCCAAAATAATTGACGTAGAAGGGGTTAAGAATCCGAACGCCCGAATAATTGGAGGGATAATGTTAACAAGTCGAACATCAGAATAATTTGCGGAATAGTGGTTACATATTCTGAACGTCCGAGTAATTCGCGGGATAGGGGTTAACAATCCGTACGTCCGAGTAATTAACGACGTATTGTTTAACAATCCGAACGTCCCAGTTATTAGCGGGGAAGAGATAAACTATCCGAACGTCCGAATGATTGGCGGCATAGAAGTTACCAATCCGAACATCCGAATAATTGGCGATGAAGCGGTTAATAATCTGAATATCCTAATAATTGGCGAATTAGAGGTTAACAATCCGAATGGTCGAATAATTATCGGATTAGAGGTTAACAATCCGAACGTCAGATTAATTGGTGGGGAAGGGTTTAACAATCCGAACGTCCAATTAATTGGCGGGTTAAAGGTTAACAATCCGAACGTCCGAATAATTGACGGGATAAGTGGTCAATAATCCGAACGTCCAATTAATTGTCGGGTTAAAGGTTAACAATCCGAACGTCCGAATAATTGACGGGGAAGAGGTTATTAATCCAAACGTCGGAATAATTGGCGGCATAGAAGTTACAAATCCGAACGTCAGATTAATTGGCGGGGAATGGTTTAACAATCCGAACGTCCAATTAATTGTCTGGTTAATGGTTAACAATCCGAACGTCCGAATAATTGTCGGGATAAGTGGTCAACAATCCAAACGTCCAATTAATTGGCGGGGAAGGGGTTAACAATCCAAACGTTCGAATAATTGATGGGTTAGAGGTTACCAATCCAAACGTCCGAATAATTGACGGGGAAGTGGTTATCAATCCGAACGTCCAAATAATTGGCTAGCATAGAAGTTACCAATCCAAACGCCCGAATAATTGGCGAGGAAGAGCTTAACAATCCGAACGTCCGAATAATTGTTGGGTTAGATGTTAACAATCCGAATGTCTGAGTAATTGGCTGGGAGGTGGTTAACAATCCTAACGTCTGAATAATTGGCGGCCGAGAAGTTACCAATCCGAACGTCCGAATAATTGGCGAGGAAGAGCTTAACAATCCGAACGTCTGAGTAATTGGCTGGGAGATGGTTAACAATCCGAACGTCTGAATAATTGGCGACCGAGAAGTTACCAATCCGAACATCCGAATAATTGGCGAGGAAGAGCTTAACAATCCGAACGTCTGAGTAATTGGTTGGGAGGTGGTTAACAATCCGAACGTCTGAATAATTGGCGGCCGAGAAGTTACCAATCCGAACGTCCGAATAATTGGCGAGGAAGGGGTTAATAATCCGAACGTCCGAATAATTGCGGGGATAAAAGGTCAACAATCCGAACGTCCGAGTTATTTGAGGGGTAGTGATTAACGATCCGAGCGTCCAGTTAATTGGCGGGAGGGGTTAACAATCTGAATGTCCGAATAATTGGCAAGGAAGGTGTTAATAACCTGAAAGTCTGAATAATTGAAGAGGAATGGGTTAAGGGCAACAATGCTTAAGTGCAAATGATGAATCTGACTATACGACGCTGGATATCATTTTAACATGCGATAAAAATTAAAGTAAATGTATTTCTTTCAGAGATTATTAAGACAGTTTCGCGATCAAACTTTTCTTTTTACATTTTTTTCCGTCTGTTTATTTTAAAGAATGTCAAGCGGGATTTATTAGATGAGTAGTGTTCTTTCCGGTTATTCAAGGCGGTGAAAATAGTTTCCTTTCTGTTTTTTATGGCGTTCTTTAAAATAAGAAAGATTAAAAAAAAATGTCAAGGAAGAAATTAAAAAGATAAATAAAACTGTACGTCGCTTTGCGTTTTATTAGCTGTGAGACACGCGGGAAATACAATCGCTGGCAAGTGAACGAGAAAAGAAGAAATTAACTTGTAACCAAATAGGGCGAGAAGAATGGCCGCCAAATTGCAAATGAAGTACGTTAAGTGATTTCCCGCGCTTTTCGCAAGATAAAGCGCGCGAAAATGAAAATCGTTACATCGCTAACGACAGCAAAAATAATTACAATTACAGAAAAGGAGATGAGCAGAAATGATAAATAAAGGAACTAGGAGAGAAGAACAAAACAAAAATAAATAAAAAAAACGAAAAATAAATTTTAGAATATGATCTCGGACAGAAAGGGAAAACAGGTCGCTTAAACGAACAGAAGAGACAACGAAACAGAATTTGAGCTGTTAAGTAAGGCTGGATGAACATCAAAAAGCCGGAGTGAGAAGAGAGACAATGAAACCAGGCATGGCTGATCATGTATGTAGGAAAAAGGTGTTGTGGTGTGGAACCATAGAAAGATAACACGGACTCGGATATAAGATTATATAGTATATTCTCGGAAGCGTAGTACAAAGATAAATGTGGACTGGAGAGTACTTTCTCTCACTGGTGTCCTGACACACTCATTCACTCACTCGGTTACCCTCACTTGTTGACTCCCTTTACTCAGAGTTGGTAGCCATATAGGTGTGGAAGAGTCCAATAAAAGGGTAATGACCAGCCCCTGTGGAATGAAGTGAAAATAATGGACAAAGAACAACACTGAAGAGTTAAACGACTGAAAAAATCAGAGCGTATACTGGGCTATAAGGACCTATTTCGTAGCCCAAGCATAGAAATAAATACGATATAGGGACCTTTAATAAAGAAAGACAAATGACAACAGCTGTAAAAAAAAAAAAAAAAAAAGAATGCTTCGGCGAGTTCAATCAAGCATGACCATCGGGAACACCCGGTAGCAGGCAGGTTAGGTTTAAGACTCCAAGTTCTCAACAGAGAATTGTCCCAGGGGACTAGTGGACTAAAGCATTGCATATAAAATTTCTCAGCATTCCGTGTCATTCGCTCGCCTGTGTCCTCGTCTTTGTCGCCATATTTATTACAACGTTTCGGCCGTTGTACTCTCCGGCCTTCTTCAGGTGGTTGGAATGTCGAACGGAACCCTTTATTTCGCTCACTGGGGTAGACTGCTTGAGTTCTACGCACCATGTTTAATGGATGTCAGTTATCAGTTATCTCCTGTTAATTCCCCTCTCCGGGTTCTCTACTGTCTTAACCGGGTATTGAACTCACACTGTTTGGGTCCTGTCACTGGATCTAACTAACGTTTTTATCTAATGTGTCCATGTGCCCTTGGAGAGTTACGGGAAATAACTGAAACCGAGTCATCCGGAAGAGTCATGACACGTGGAACTAGAACAAACTACCCCCGATGGATGAAATAAAGAGTTTGGCTCGAAACTCCAATCACCTGAAGAAGGGTACTTGTCATGGGTCTTTACCTATAACTACAGAATTAACTTTTCCTAACACTATGTATACTACGCCTCTCAAGAGAGAGGGTCGAATCAAACCCAGCTTCTCGGTTTGACGGTCGAACTCTCTGCCTCTGAGTCTCGTTCGGGGAGGTTGACCAACACGATCCCGTTTATACGGGTTCTACGGGCGTTTTTTGACCGAGCCTACGTGCTCGGGAAACCGACGTTAAACTCGGCCTTGTGCCACAAGCAACCCTCGTGGGAGGAGTGGATAAATACCGAAGCTTCTCGGCTTGACAGTCGAACTCTCTGCCTCTGAGCACGGACACGGACACGGACAAGGCTCCGCCGAAAGGCAGAGTCTCGTTCGGGGTTGGTTGACCAACCCGATCTCGTTTATACGGGTTCTACGGGCGTTTTTTGACCGAGCCTACGTGCTCGGGAAACCGACGTTAAACTCGGCCTTGTGCCACATGCAACCCTCGTGGCTAGATACCGAATCGAGTCGATCCGATAGTAGCTCACTCCAAATCAGACTGACAGTCATACTAACACCTTCCACATCTTGTATTATTATTTCGTGTAATATACATTTATTATTTCTACACTTGTGTTCGTGTTGTTCTTCCTTGGTCCTAACCTGGACCATAACAGGTACAACGGCTGAAACGTTGTGAATATGACAATAAAATCAACAGTCTGACCAATGTAAATAGTGATAAGTTTTTTTTTTAAATCATTTCAGGCAAGTAAGTCAATAAGGTCACAAGGAGATAAGATGTTACTTAATGTTAGCGGATGTGAGAAAAATACTATTAAGGAGGATGTCTGACCACTCGTATCCTAGGATGACCGTCTACTGTGTAGATATCTAATCTCTGTTAGATATTTGTGTTTGTTCAATACCCAGAGAGAGCATCTGCGGTTTATATTGCAACTGTGCTGAGCGGATCTTAGTTACAGTCTCTGGTTGAGATAGCGTTAACTAGCGTGATCAACGGTATGAAAGCGAAAGTTCTAACCACTTGACTCCTATTAAGGATAGAGGACAATTAGCATGAAAGTACTTATATAAAAGACACAGGGACGTAAAAAAAAATCGCACACACATGCACAAACAAACACACACACACACACACACACACACATATATATATAATGAAATGGATTAATTCCGACAAGTATTTATTATTAGTATTATTATTATTATTATTATTATTTATTTATTTTCTGTTTAAAGTTCTGTTTTTTAGTAAAAAAAATAACGTATAAACAATACATATATATATATATATATATATATATTAATTTTATTCTTTCTCTTTGGTGGATCACTCAGGCTTTCTTTCTTTCTTTCTTTTATTTCGTTTTTTCTTTATTTTTTTATTCCCTTATTTCTTTCTTTCATAGGAATAACGTCCGAAGTTTTCTTTCTTTCGTTCGTTCTTTTTTTTTTTTTTTTTTCTTTCTTTCTTTCTTTATTTATTTATTTCTTTTTTATTTCCTTATTTATTTATTTATTTCATATGAATACCGTCCGAAGTTTTCTTTCTTTCGTTCGTTCGTTCGTTCTTTCTTTCTTTCTTTCTTTCTTTCTTTCTTTCTTTCTTTCTTTCTTTCTTTCTTTCTTTTATTTTGTTATTGAGCTTAATCTTAGTTTTATTTTTTCTCTTTGGTGGACAACTCAGGCTTTCTTTCTTTCTTTCTTTCTTTCTTTCTTTCTTTCTTTCTTTCTTTCTTTGAACGACGTATCTGTTCTTATATTACGCCCGACGGAAATGTCAGCTGACCAATGGGAGAGAACAAGTCAGCTTTCGCTGAAGCCGAACGCAAGGGAGACAATTAGATTTCGTTATTTTTTTTCTGTATATTTTTTTAAGTACGTGTCCACGCATGCGCAGGCGCATGGGTAGTTTTATTTGTTTATTTATTTTTGTTTTTTGCTTTTTTTGAGTTCATTTTGACTCGGGCATTCATTTGGTTAATTCTAGACTTTTGCGATTTGTCTACACGTGGAGGCTTGACATGCATCACATAAGAATGACCCGACTCAGAACCTCATCTGGACATCAGGGCATTTTTTGTGACTTATTTATTTATTTAATTATTCATCTATTCATTTATTTATTTCCCATTCAGTATCGTTTCACATGATGACTCGCGTTAAAATAGTTCTTCACAAGTGGATGAAAAAAAGGCGAGAAAGAAAGAAATAAGCAAAGAAAGAAAGAAAAATGAAAGAAAGGGAATAAGAAAAAGAAAAATATGAAAGAAAGAAAGAAAAAAGAAAGAAAGAAAGGAAGAAAGAAAGAAAGAAAGAATAAAAAATAAGAAAGAAAGAAAGAAAGAACGAAAGAAAGAAAACTTCGGACGGTATTCATATGAAAGAAAGAAATAAGGAAATAGAAAAAGAAAAAAATGACGAAAGAAAGTCTGAGTGATTCCCCCAAAGAGAAAGAATAAAACTAAGATTAAGGTCAATAACGAAATAAAAGAAAGAAAGAAAGAAAGAACTGAAGGAAAGCAGAAACGAAGAAAAGAAGGAAAGAAAGCAACGAAGAAAAATGAAAGAAAGAAAGGAAGGAAGGAAGATTGAAAGAAACAAAAAAAGCAAAAACAAACAAAATGTAGAAAAATGCTTAAGAACTAAAAAAGAAAGAAAGATCAAAAGAAAAGCATCGGACTTAATTCACAATAAAGAAAAAATAGGGAAATAAAAATAAAGAAAGAAAGAGCGAAAGAAAGAGCGAAAGAAAGAAAGAAAGAAAGAAAGAATGAAAGAAAGAAAGAAAGAGCGAAAGAAAGAGCGAAAGAAAGAAAGAAAGAAAGAAAGAAAGAGCGAAAGAGCGAAAGAAAGAAATAAAGAAAGAAAGAGCGAATGAAAGAAAGAAAGAATGAAAGAAAGAAAGAAAGAAAGAAAGAGCGAAAGAAAGAGCGAAAGAAAGAGCGAAAGAAAGAAAGAAAGAGCGAAAGAAAGAAAGAAAGAAAGAAAGAAAGAAAGAAAGAAAGAAAGAAAGGCTGATAGTCTGAATGATCCACCAGGAAGAATGAATAAAACTAACATGAAGGAAAATAATGAAATATGACAAGAAAGAACAAAAGGAAGGAAGGAAGGAATTCTTTCTTATTTCTTTAATTTTTATGCTGCTTTGATCTTCGACTCGACTTTTTTGATTCTTTGATTTCTCTTCTTCGATTCTTTTTCAATTCTTCTATTCGTTTTATTCTTCGATTCTTTTTCAATTCTTCTATTCGTTTTATTCTTCGATTCTTCACTGTCGATTCCTCTTCCTCATTCTTCAGCGCCATTCCTGCCGGACGAACTTTTTTTTTTACCAGTTTCACACCAATTCTAAATGTAAGTCTCTCTGTCTCTCTCTACCAACCCTGAGATCCCGTACTAAGATCACCCGCATCTAATCCCTTAAATTCCCTGACCTCCGGATCATAAGCTTTGACCTTCTCTAACAATCTAAACTTCCCCCGACATTAATGACATCTCTTCGCTAACGGCACTGGTTTAAGTTAGGTGGTCTTGAAACACGTCTCCGGATGGACGCTTTCGACTTCATTAGAAATCACCAGTTTTATCGAATTTGGGAATTTTCCAGCATTAATCTGACCCTCAGTTCTATCCCCACCCGCTGACCACACCTTTTCTTTACCACTGCTGTTTTTTTCATTGCGAAGCACGTTGATGTGCTCAGAAGATGGCACGTCAGCTTTGGCCATTCAGTGTCTTTCCTCGCCAAAACCTGAAGAGACGATTTCGTTGTTCCGTTTCTTCTTTTCATGTCACAGCTTGTTCGAGTTCCCACTAGCGTTTCCCCCGACTAAAAAAAAAAAAAGCTAAAGAAACAAAAAGAATGATTGACGTTCTTTTTTGACCTCGTGACTAACTTACACGGTTGATTTTTCTTGACCGCCAATCGACTTTGATGGACAACGAATAAAGAGAAAAATAAATGAACGAAAACAAAGGAACAGAGAAAAAAAAAGAAAAAAACGTCTAAAAATGTCAACTGCGTTAATAGGCATTTATTTCTCGAAATAATCATCTCATTTCGAATTTTTTTACTTGCAAGCTGGTGTTCTCGATATATTACGGATGGTCAAAAGGGAAAAGAATTCTTTATATCTCTTGAGCGATTTCTCGAACATGCCACGCGATGACGACTCAGAAATGTCTTTACAGCCTAGAACAGAGTTTCTCAGATCTTTCACGGCCATATGCCTTTTCGCATTCCCCGATTGTGTTGGTGTGCACTTCTTGAAATAAAATATATAAAATAAAATTTATGATAGTATAAATTAGATAACGAACGAACAGTTCAAAGTTGATTCAGTGTCCTGCTAGACAATTGTTGTCTCCAGATCCTATCTTACTTTCTCTAAGTCTACCATTCAAAAAAACTTAGAATATTGCTGCCACCGTCTTAAATACTTTTTTTTTTAAGCAAATCACCCCAAGCAAGGCGGAAGTGCCACTAGAACTCAAGGGGTTACAGTGAGTGAAAGTAAGAGTAAAGAGGAGTGTTTGGGAAAAGGATGAAGAGAAGGACGTGTTGACCATCTTCACCATAGTCTATGAATATAGAATACAGCGCAGTACGTAATCTGTTCAATAAAACAACGTTAAAGATTAACACTCACGAGTGAGACACTCTACTGAATCTGACTATATCGCCAATACCACCAGCAGCTATTCCGTAATTCTTCAGTCTTCGATAAAAAAACATGGCTGCCTTTATACACGTCGCATTGAATATTTTGAGCCTTCTGATTGGTTAACCCTTCTTTTGGTGAACTATAAAATGAGTCAGCTCATTTTGGCTGGCTCACTAGTACACCAGGGTACCTAAAAATTTCAACAGGACGGTGACCAAGGTCAAAGCATCAGATGTTGATTGACATTACATTTGAATATTTGAAGATTATAGCTATCAGGGAAGCAAGTAAGAGGACTAGTAGCACGCTTAAATTCATGCAGTTTGGGAACCAGTGGGAGTAGCTCATGAGAGCAGTTGCCATGAAAGTACTTGTAGAAAAGACAGAAGGAAGCCACAGCACGTCTGTGAGAAAGTGATTGTAGATGGGATGCTAGATTAGGACCAATCATGTTGCATATCCGTCTCTGGATTTTTTCGAGGACCTCGAGAGGAACAGCAAGAGTACCAGACCGTATATGGCAGCAGTATTCCATGCAAGGACGAATGGTTGATTTCTAGCTTTGAAAGACGGACTTATGGCGCGACACAAAGAACCAATTTTTCTTGCACGTGGCTCGTTGCTCGTTCTCGGTCTTGCATTCTCGTCAGACATAAAGTGGAAAGATTATATTGAATCTATTGCTAGGTCAGTTGCTAGGAATGCTGTTCTTTCCCTTAAATTTATCTTAAATATTGATAAGTCTACTATTCGTCCATACTTTGAATTTTACTACCACATATGGTCTGGTGCCCCTGCTGTATATTTAGAGACTCCTGACAAAATCCAAAAAAGAATCCGTAATATTACTGCTCCTGGCATCTCGGCTTAAGTCACTTTCCGAACCGCCATAGAGCTGCTTCCCTCTGCCTTTTCTATAAATACTTTCATAACATTTTATTGGATGAGTTTTTCACTATGGTACATATGAATTGTACATATAGGGACTAGTTAGTTTTTTCATAGAGACAATGTGGTATTATGGTGGATGTTGTAAAAAAAGTAAGTAAGAATGTGTTGTTTTCTTGTTAGGAATATTGTGGTATGTTTGGGTCAGTGTTTGTTTTGAAAGTTAAGACAAAAAAAAAGACCTTCCCTTTTATCCCATTCCCCATTTCTGACCTTGTGACACTTTGGGGGGGGGGAGTAAATTCGATTAAAAAATACAAAATAATGCCAAGGATGAAGTTAAATTCTGGGTGGGGCCTGTTTCAGAAAAACACGCACCGTGACCATTCACTGGTTACCATCCGCTAGTTACCAGTGACTGATTACAATTCACAGTTTACCATTCACCTTTACAGTCTTGTTCGAAATTTGTTTTATAGATTATTATTATCATTATCATCACTATCATCATCATAATCATCATTATTATTATCATAATCATCATTTTTATTATCACAATCATCACTATCATCATCATCATTATTATTATCATAATCCTCACTATCACCATCAACATCATTATTATCATTATCATCACTATCATCATCATTATTATTATTATTATCATAATCATCACTATCATTATTATTATTATCATAATCATCACGATCACCATCATCAAAATCATTATTATCATAATCATCACTATCATCATCATCATCATTATTATCATAATCATCACTATCATCATCATCATCATTATTATCATAATCATCACTATCATCATCATCATCATTATTATCATAATCATCACTATCATAATCATCATCATCTTTATTATTATTATCACTATCATCATCATCATCATTATTATCATAATCATCACTATCATCATCATTATTATTATCATAATCATCACGATCACCATCATCATCATCATTATTATCATAATCATCACTATCACCATCATCATCATCGTTATTATTATTATCATAATCATCACTATCACCATCATCAGTATTATTATTATTATTATTATTATTATTTGTGCCACGTCTTGTGCCAAGACTGAATGCGAAAAAAGAAGCTTAAGACTAAATGCGAATGAAAGAAAGAAAGAATGCTAAAGAAAGAAAGAAGCTCAAGACTGAATGCGAAAGAAGGAAAGAAGCTTAAGACTGAATGCGAAAGAAAGAAGCTTAAGACTGAATGCGAAAGAAAGAAACTTAAGACTGAATGCGAAAGAAAGAAAGAAGCTTAAGACTGAATGCGAAAGAAAGAAAGAAGTCTAAGACTGAATGGGAAAGAAAGAAAGAAGTCTAAGACTGAATGGGAAAGAAAGAAAGAAAGAAAGAAAGAAAGAAGCAAGATTAAGACTGAATGCGAAAGAAAGAAGCTCAAGAGTGAATGCGAAAAAAGAAGCTTAAGACTAAATGCGAATGAAAGAAAGAAAGAATGCTAAAGAAAGACAGAAGCTCAAGACTGAATGCGAAAGAAAGAAAGAAAGAAAGAAGCTTAAGACTGAATGCGAAAGAAAGAAAGAAGCTTAAGACTGAATGCGAAAGAAAGAAAGAAAGAAAGAAGCTTAAGACTGAATGCGAAAGAAAGAAAGAAAGAAAGAAAGAAGGAAAGACAAAAAGAAAGAAAGGAAGAAAGAAAGAAGCAAGATTAAGACTGAATGCGAAAGAAAGAAGCTTAAGAGTGAATGCGAAAAAAGAAGCTTAAGAGTGAATGCGAATGAAAGAAAGAAAGAAAGAAGCTTAAGACTGAATGCGAAAGAAAGAAAGAAAGAAGCTTAAGACTGAATGCGAAAGAAAGAAAGAAAGAAGCTTAAGACTGAATGCGAAAGAAAGAAAGAAAGAAGCTTAAGACTGAATGCAAATGAGAGACAGAAAGAAAAAAATAAGAAAGTAAGTATAAAACTTAAGACTGTCTGCAAAAATAAAGAAAGAAAGACAGAAAGGAAGAAGATTGATACTGAATACAAAAAAAGAAAAACATAAAACTGAAAGAAAGAAAGAAAGAAAGAAAGAAAGAAAGAAAGAAAGAAGAAAAGCGCGACTGAATGCATCGAAGAAAAACAAGGAAAGAAAGAATAATGAAGAAAGCGGTCTTGGAGAATTTTACTATCACAGAACTCAGAGAATGAATACAGGTATGGATGAACAGATGACGATAAAAATGGCATCAGTCAAGTTCAAGTTCTTTATTTCTGAGCGCCGATTTTACAACCGTTAGTCTGCTCAATTCGGCAGATGAGTTAACATCACTTTCACCAAAATGGCATTCTAACTAAAACAATCCTTGTCATGAATAACCCAGTCATCTCATTTTCCTCAAGTGTCTTATTCATTAGGAACTGCCAAAAAAAAAAAAACCGACATCTTAATACTGAAATGCCAATGAGGCCAATCAAACCTTTTTTCATCTTAGATAATTGTTTTCCGACAGGATGGGAACCGGCGTCCAAAGAACCAGGGTAGTAAAAACATTTCAAGGAGTTGGGTGTCTTTAGGACGAAATAAAGCCCTTTTGCTGTCCATTGGTCGTGACTGTCGTGATGGCTGAACGATCGATTAGGGGTCGAGACGTGGCAATGGTAAAAGCTATTCAGATGCCATAAATGAATGTCAATGTCGTAATTTATGGTGGGGCAGAATTTTATGCCAAAAAGGTCAAAGACTGTGGATAGATTTTTTGGAACATTTCCTATCCAAGTGTGTACGGAAGTACAGAAGAGATAAATGTTTGCGTCCAAAATGAATAACAAACCAGAAAGCGAAAAATATAGATTATAAATGAAATGTCTGTTATGCTCATCATTTTCACGGTCTACTTTTCTATTTTTATAGACAGTGTAGATTTGTAAATTAGTACATGCTCGTAAGATTTGAAACGACAAACATGGTTCTACCGACGAAGTTTAACATTCCTCCCCAAACAACTATCTTTACTAGGCGCTTATTGTAAGGCGAATGAGCCACTCAAGATAGAGGGTTACTGAATGAGATTGTTGGGAGAGCGTACCATTCATCCTTGCTTTGAATATTGCTGCCACATCTGGTCTGGAATCCATCTTACATATTTATTAGTTTACCATTTCTGCTATATATTTAGAGATTCTTGATAAAATCAAAAGAAGAATCTATCTTACATATTTATAAGTCTACCATTCATCCTTGCTTTGAATATTGCTGCCATATCTGGTCTGGTGCTTCTGCTATATATTTAGAAATTCTTGATAAAATCCAAAGAAGAATCTATCTTACATATTTATAAGTCTACCATTCATCTTTGCTTTGAATATTGCTGCTATATCTGGTCTGGTGCTTCTGCTATATATTTAGAGATTCTTGATAAAATCAAAAGAAGAATGTAGCATTAATTTTATCTTAGAAATTGTCCCCTGTTTTGTCACCCATGAAATAAAAAAATGTGTATGTATGTGTGTATATATATATAAAGTACATATTTATATATATATATATATATTAATTCTAGTTGTAAAAAAGATTTACTCTGATTATTGAAAATAAACATTGAGGGCTCGTTTGTGAGTCAGTTTTAACATATTTTTTTAAGCGTTTCACGCCAAGTAAGGCGGGTAGCCACTAGCACGCAAGGGGTTACAGAGAGTTGGAGTGAGAGCAAAGAGGAGTGATAGAGGAAAGGATGAAGAGAAGGATAGGGGATAGATCAAGGCATCTGGAGACGTTGATTGATATTACATTTGAATAGTGGGAGATTATAGCTATCAGGGAAACAAGAAAAGGGGAGGAAGTTCCACGGGCGAGAAGTAAGAGACATGAAGCTATTGGAGTAGAAGAGACGGCTACTATTAACAGTTTCGACACTGGAAGGGTGAGAGCGAGATGCCAGCCTAGTTGAACGCTTAAATTCATGAAGTCTGGGAGCCAACAAAAGTAGCTCATCGGAGCAGTTACCATGAAAGTATTTGTAAAAAAGACAGAGGGAGGCGGCGGCACGTATGTGAGAGAGCGACTGTAGACGAGATGCCAGATCGGGGCCAATTACATTGCATATCCGTCTCTGGATTTAATCAAGGACCTTGAGACAATTAGAAGGGGCTCCAGACCATATATGAACGAAGCTATTGACTTAATGTATTTGTTCCATCAGCAGACAATGTGAGACCGAGCAGTCACAAAGAGGTGCTCTCGTGATGTTGACCGCCAGACATTCTAATGGGAGGCAGGGAAGGATCTCTGTGGTGATTAACAGAGAGCAGTTTTGTTTTAGAGGCGTTAAAGTTAACCAGCCAATTCCTGCCTCAGTCCACAACCGATTGGAGGTCCTTTTCGAGACAAACGGCCAGGTTAGTTTTGTCAGCAGCACTATATTTGTTTTTGAGGAAGGAGTAAATAGTAGTGTCGTCCGCATAGATGCCTACTTGGGAACCTATGACATCAGGAAGATCGTTAATGGAGATAAGGAACAGAGTAGGACCTAGGATAGAGCCTTGAGGAACACCTGCGTTCGTGGGATAGGAGCTGGATGAGAATCCAATGAGAACGACCTTCAATACACAGTTTGACAGGAATGATTGTATTAAGTCAAACAATCGACCTGAAATTGAATAACCCTGAAGCTTGCGAAGAAGGCCGGCATGCCAAACCCTATCAAACTCTTTCGAGATATCTAAAGCCATGGCACAAGCTTCTCCATTATTATTAAGTGCTTGGTAAACAATTTCAGTTATGGTCGTAAGCACATCAGCTGTAGAACGGGCAAAGCGGAAACCATATTTCTTGTCGGAGAGCAGATTATGGGATGTAAGGTGCTTAACCACTTCAGCGTTGATTAAAGCTTCGAAAACTTTTCCGAGGAATGATAGGAGACTGATAAGACGGTAATTAGAAAGGTCAGAAGGGTCTCCAGAGTTTTTAAAGATAGGAAAAATGGATGAGGACTTCCAACAGGATGGAAAACAAGATTCATTGAGGCAGTAGTTATGTAACTTGGAGAGGGCAGGGGCCAGTTCAGGCGCAGATTTCTTCAGGACTATGGCTGGTATCCCGCCTCCACCACTAGGGGTTTAACTTAGAGATAATGCCCAATACTGATGACGGGTTATGTGCAACTTGCTCAATAGAGCATCAGTTCTAAGGGAGAAATCAGGTGTGGGTACCCCAGAAGAGTCGAGCGTTGAATTGAATGAGAATTTCCGAGCAAAGCATTCAGCCTTGTCGACAGAAGAGGTCAGAACCTCAAATTGGTTGAACAAAGGAGGTATGGGGGGTTTGCTATTGTTAAGTACGCTGTTGCAGTGACGTCAATAATCCTTGGAGCCAAATTTGCGAAGTGCAATACGTTCTTTCATTCGAGCAGCAAATAGCGACTTTGCTTCATTGAGGACACGCTTACATTCGTTACGGGCAGAGACAAAGCTATTGTAGTCACATTCTATGTTGTGTTAACAGGACTCGCTTCGAATATAACAGTATTACTACATCCACTACCGAGAATTGAAACCCGGACAGTTACGTTATCATGCAAACTTCATACCAGCAGTTCCAACGGGCCTTGGTGACGAAGAGATTGCAAATCAGAGTCAATATAGCGCCGCGCGCTCACATATTCCATGGTGGAACTCGTCCGAGTTTCTCTTTTACACATAGGACTGTGGCCCCAACGAGCCACGACTACTATCCCCAAGCCGCTCCATCCAGAGTATTTAACGCCGGTTCAAGCAATGATATACAAGTTATAAAAATTATTAGGAGGATTTGATAATTATAATTAAGTAATTCATTTATATATATATATATATATATATATATGTCCGCAGTTAGGTAACACTGATCCTGTTCAGTTTTTAGATAGGTGACCGCTGAAGAAGCCAGGTGATGTAGTACTGGAATTGTGTGAATAGCAAGAATGAGTATATATCTCAGTCTTTTCATATCTATCTATCTATATATATATATATATATGTATATCTATGTATCTCATTCTGATCAAATCTATCTATGTATCTTAGTCCTTTCATATCTATCTATCTATTTCATTCTGTTCAGATCTATCCATCTGTGTATCTTATTCCTTCCATATCTATCTATCTATCTATCTATCTATCTATCTATCTCATTCTGTTCAGATCTATACGTTCTTTCATTCGAGCAGCAAATAGTGACTTTGCTTCATTGAGGACACGCTTACACTCGTTACGGACGGGGACAAAGAGACGTCTATTGCAGTCAAATTCTATATTGTGTTAACAGGACTCGCTTCGATTATAACAACGTATTACTACCTGTATATATATATATATATATATATATATATATATATATATATATATATATATATATATATATATATATATATATATATATATATATATATATACAATGAAGCCTACACTTACGTCCTATATTGAACGATGCCTTCCCAAGAACATTTAAAGAAGCAGCAGTAATACAACGCAATACCCCAATTGTTCTACGGCGTATTCTTCGATTCTCCTCCTTTTTAATAAGTGGATATGCGGGCGGTGCAATGGGTAGCAACTAAGAGAGCCGAGTTCGAATTCCAGTCGATTTCGTTAGATTCACTTGCGTGCAAATACACTTGGGAAAATATGAATACATCAATTCTCTTCCCAGATATGTGTTAAATATTAAGATTTGTATCTGAAAAATCATTGATAATGCAACAGTTACTCGTAAACAAAAATGCTTATTGTACCGGCCTATCCGTAGTGTAATGAATAGCGCCTTGGAATGGGAATTCATAGATCCGATTTAGATATTCTAATCGATTTCGTTAAATTCACTTACGACCAAACACCGTTAGGAAAGGCGTGAATTCATCTCTTTTTTCCTCCAGTTATGGGTAAATAGTAGAGTAGACTGAGTCTTCATAGCCTTGGTTGTTGTGGAAATATCATTTTATGATTTCAATATTTACTCGCGAAAAAAGGACTATTCCTATAATCTAGGAATATTTTTAGGCTTTAAATAACCCACAAAAAGGTGATAAGCTGTAAAAAGAAACAAATAAAACAACCAATAATCAACCCTCTTAATAATTTTAAGCTTTTTGATATCTAAAATTAATTTCACAATTAAGAATACGGAATATTTCGATAGAAACAAAGGAAGGCTATATAATATTTAATCCCCAACATGCCAGTGGATGTTGGACAATCTACTCACAGATGAAGAAACTTCAAGTAAGAGATGTCGTTCTAGTGATGAATACCCTTAGAAATTAAGAAAAGAATGCTGATATGGTATATAATATTCAATCGCCAATATGGCAGCGAATGTTGGAACGTCCACTCAAAGATGAAGCGAGACGAAGCAAGAGAGATGAAGAAAGATGAAGCAAGAGAGAAGTGCTTCTAGAGATGATTATCCTTAGAAACGAAGTAAAGTGTACTGACTGCTATATAATATTTAAACTATATAGCAGGGAATATTGGACCGTCTAATCGAAAATGAAAAAGAGACTTCAAGCAAGAGAGGTGTAGTTCTACCGATGAATATCCTTACAAAGAAAAGAATGCTAAACTTCTATGTAATATCGGTTCGCCTATAAGGCAGAGAATGCTGAATAATTCCATTACGGCCGAAGAGACTGTTGTAATCTGTTGGGTTACTGAATGAGGAATAATCAAAACGGAGGTTGGAAATTAAATGGTAAACTTTATAACATCAAAGAATATACTCGCCAGCTGCGTGAAATAGGTAAACCACTGCTAATGATAGATTAATTAGACAGCATATTACCCCCACTTACAATAGTGTCTAATGTATTCGTGAGGATTGGAATATACCCATTAGTTTTCTCAGGTAAGGTATATAAAACTCTCTATCTCAGTTCAGGTTCTATCTATCTATCTATCTATCTATCTATCTATCTATTGTAACCTATGAAGGGTTACTATCTATCTATTTATCTATCTATTGTAATCTATGAAGGGTTACTATCTATCTATCTATCTATCTATCTATCTATCTATCTATCTATCTATTGTAACCTAGGAATCATTATAACATCAACAAAATAAAATACTCGCCAACGGCCTGAAGTAGGTAAACCACTGCTAGTGGTGGACTACTTAGACAGCATATTACACCCACCTATAATAGTGTCCAACTTATTTGTGAGGATTCGGACATACCCATTACTTTTCATAGGTACGGTATATAACACTATCTTTCTCAATTCAGGTTCTATCTATCTATCTATCTATTGTAACCTAAGGAGGGTTACTGAATGAGGAATAACCAAAAATGGAGGTTGAAAATGGAATGGTAATCTTTATAACATCAACAAAATGTAATACACGCCAGCGGCGTAAAGTAGGTAAACCACTGCTAGTGGTGGACTACTTAGACAGCATATAACCCCATCTTACAATACAGTCCAACGTATTTGTGAGGATTGTGACATAAACATTAGTGTTCATAGGTATGGTATATAACAGAGACGATTTGAGGGAATCAATGGATAGGAATCACCAGGAAAGTGCTGAGAATACCATTGCCTGGACATGTGATTAACGAGGAAGCCTTTAAAAAATGTTAACAAAGTAATGAGAAAGTTATGAAGAGAGGGGGGCTTGGAACATCTGAAGCTCACAGAGCATATCAAAGGCAAAAAGGACTAGAGAAAGCAGTGAGTCTGTTACCTGATGTGCCTGTGTGAATGTATGGCGGAACAGGGACTGGGAATGATGTGTGACAAGATAAACATTACTAAAAGTTACAAAGTATAGGAAGTTGTGAAGAGCCATGATCGCTCACGTCCTGCAGGGAGGCGGCACATAGGAGAAGTTCACCATTCTTAAATTGTCTTTTACCAGTCTTATTGTTGTGTTTTATCACAACTCTTCATGTCTCTCCAGAACGTCGGCGATCATGGCTCTCCACAATTTCCTCTCTTTCGTAGCTCTTTATAACTTTTGTATTTTCGTTATTTCTCTCAAACATTATTCAAACTTGCAGTGTAGGTTATGCGTTGTTATCCTTTGTTTCTCTTCTGTCCTGTGAGTATCATATTTTCCAAGCCCTCTTGCCTCATTATGCGTCCACAAATTTCAACTGTTTTTTTAATTATAG
>CAHIKZ030004049.1:327500-387500 GCA_903632075.3 Acanthosepion pharaonis
GATAGATAGATAGATAGATAGATAGAAAAAACTGAGATAGATAAAGATAGATTTGAACATAGATAGATAGATAGATAGATAGATAGATAGATAGATATGAAGAAACTGGAGATAGATAGATAGATAGATAGATAGATAGATAGATGGATGTGAAAAAACTGAGATAGATAGATAAAGATAGATTTGAAGATAGATAGAAAAAACTGGAGATAGATAGATAAAGATAGATTTGAACATAGATAGATAGATAGATAGATAGATAGATAGATAGATAGATAGATATGAACAGACTGAGATAGATAGATAGATAGATAGATTGATAGAAAAAAACTGAGGTAGATAGATAAAGATAGATTGGAACAGACATAGATAGATAGATAGATAGATAGATAGATAGATATGAACAGACTGAGATAGATAGATAGATAGATAGATAGATAGATAGATAGATAGATAGATAGATAGAAAAAAACTGAGATAGATAAAGATAGATTTGAACAGACATAGATAGATAGATAGATAGATAATGTTTTTCAATAATACACATCTTACCCTATATATATATATATATATATATATATATGCAAGATATATCGTGTTTCTTTCTTTTTTTACATGATATCTTCTTCCTATATCTAATAATCTTTCGGCAAACTTGGACACCTTCGTGCCTAGACGAAAAAAAAAAGTATTTTCCCTTGACACCGCTATTATTTTAACACTCTCAGCACAAGTTTTATTGTTTAAAAAAAAACATGATTCGAACTGGAATAAAACCTGAACATACGATGAAAGTGAATTCATTTATTTTTTTGCTCTCGACAAAATAAAAAAAAAATTTCAACTCTATTTATTAGATTGTTTATTTACAAGTATTATTTTATATTTACAACGTTCTAAAAATTCACCCAATTAAAATTTATCCTTTACCAATTTACATTCATTTTTTATATAAATGTGAAAACAAGATTTTATTCAAAAATTAAAAAACATGTACTAAATTATTAAAATATCCCAACCAAGATAAGGAAATCCTTATTATTTACCATTTTATAAAGTTCGAATCAAATAGCCGATTTTTTACCAACCATTTCAATGAACAGTCTAATAAATAAATTGCGTTTCTCATTTTTGCTGTCAATTCTCAAGAAAAAAGAAAATGTATAATTTTACTTAGATGTTAGTATAATTCCAATAATTGCTTCTTTAAAGGGGTGAAGTTAGTTAAAATAATATCGGCTTCAAGAGAAAAATCGTCATTTTAACACTTCATTTTTTACGGTCACGAAGGTCCAAGTTTGCCCATCTTTCTACAACTTCGGATGGTTAAATATTAAATTCAGAATTGTCCTTTTCATGGATTTCTCCTAGACTGGTTGCCAGCCTCGTCTAGGGAGCCCAGCCTGCCCTGCTATTTAACCCATGAGTGGAAAGAGATGCATACCTTTCGCGAAGTCTTTGATTGACGTTTCATTATTATACAGGTTGCAATGGGTAAATTGTCGCCATTTTTATATTTTCAATTTCGCGCATGCGCGTTGTTTGTTTTTGATTTTGTCGACTTCACAGTATAGTAAGGTCAGTTGGGTACCTTTTGTGAGAAAACGAACACCATGACGCAATTCACTCCGACAGAAATTTGGAAACGGCAAGCGGGCACTGTTTGGCATTCGCACCGGAAGGTTCAATACGAACATTTCACAGTGTTTGGATGTCAGTGCAGAGGATTCAGAAAGAGTTGGATGAGTCTAAGGGTGATTACGAAGACGTTTGGAGTGATCACTAGTGATGGCGAAGATATGCCTCCATTCTTCTTCCCACAGGGCCTCAGATTCAACACGGAAAACTACATCAATTGCCCTGAGGAGATAATGCCGCACTAGGTCAAGAAGATGGCTGCTAGAAGAAGCTATGTCTGACAACAGGACTCTGCACCATGCCACGCTTGCAGGCGAACACACTCATGGCTATCAGACAATTTTTGCTACCACATCACCCCTTACATCTGGCCACATTACCTCCAAAGTAGCACCCCCCTTGATTATTATATGAGGGGCACAGTAGAGCAAGAGACCAACATATCTCATTGTAACGCCAAAGATGACCTGACCGTGATGGAAGCCAATGGCGATTTTATTGAATAAATTTACTCTTTAATATTTCAAGATATTTTTGTCTAATTTGGTAGCTGTATCTGCTAAAAAGAGACGTCTGTGTTATTTTCATTTTGCATCATTTAGACGACAATTCATCCATCGCACCCCGTATATCTAAAAATGAGACGTCAGTGTTATTTTCGTTTTTCATCATTTAGACGACAGTTTATGCATCGCATCCAGTATATCTGTTAAAATGAGATGTTATTTTCATTTTTGCGACATTTAGACGACAATTTATCCATCGCAGCCTGTACAACTGTTCAAATGAGACGTCAGTATTATTTTCATTTTGCATCACTTAGACGACAATTTACCATCGCACCCGGTATATCAGTTAATATGAAATATCAGTGTTATATTCATTTTTGAGTCATTTAGACGACAATTTATCCATCGCATCTGTATAACTGTTAAAATGAGACGCCGTGTTGAGTCAGAGGCCCTGTGGGAAGATGAATGGAGGTATAACATCGTCAAACACCTTCGTAATCACCATTAGACTCATCCAACTCTTTCCGAATCCTTTGCACTGTTCTCAGATTGACACCCAAACACCCTGAAATGTTCGTCTTGGAGTCTCCGGCGCAAATCCCAAGCAGTGGAGCATGCCGTTTCCAAATTTCGAGTGGAGTGTATTGCGTCATGTTGGTCTTTTTCTCACAGATGTTGCCCAAACTGAATCTACTGTACTGTGCAGTCAAGGAAATCAAAAACAAACAACGCGGATGCGCGAAATTAGAAATATAAAATGGCGACAATTTACACATTGCACCCTGTTGTTCAACAATTATTGATCTTCCCACTAGAGAGCGATTTAGCAGAATGCTGTTAACACCAAAGGGCATTGGGTTTAAAGAAATTTATAATAATGAATGAATTAATGAATATACAGGATGATTAAAAAAAAAAAAAAGAAAGAGTATATTTCGAAAAAAGATAATTAAAACAAATGCTAAGAGAGAAAAACACATTCAGCAAATTATTGGAAATGAAAAGGTTCAAAGTTATTAATTTTTTTTTTCAATTTTTTCGAAACTAGTTCGTCGGAACAGTTGCCGTGAAAATATTTGTAGGCAAGACAGAGGGAGGCTACGGAACGTCTGTGGGATAACGATTGTAGACTAGATGCCAGATCAGGACCTATCATCTTGCATATTCATCTCTGAATTTTGTCGAGGACCTCGAGACGTACAGCGGGAGCACAAGACCATATCTGACAGCAATATTCCATGCAAGGATGGATGTTTGATTTATAAATTTGAAGGATGGACTCAGACAAGAAAAACTCCCTGGCACGACACAGAGAACCAACTTTCCTTGCAGTAGATGAAACTATTGATTCAATGTATTTATTCCACATCATGTCAGTGGACAGTGTGCGACCAAGCAGGCGAAACGAGGCACTCTCAAGGAGTTGGGAATCAGCCATTCTGATGGGAGGCAGGAAAGGTCCTCTGTGGTGGGTAAAGGAGAGCAGTTTCTTTTTGCAGGCATTAAAGTTTACAAGCCATTCGTCTCTGGATTTTGTCAAGGATCTCGAGACGTACAGCGAGAGCACAAGACCATATTTGACAGCAGTATTCCATGCAAGGACGAATGGTTGATTTATAGATTTGAAGGATGAACTCAGACGAGAAAAACTTCCTGCCACGACACAAAGAGACAACTTTCCTTGCGGTAGATGATGCTATCGATCCAATGGATTTATTCCACCTTATGTCAGTAGTCAGCGTGAGATCAGGCTGTGAATTTATATAAAAGAGTGTTTGTTCTACTGATGCCTGCTACTCTTGAAGATTTAAGACATCGAATTGTTGAAATTGAATTCAATATCCGCAGATCATTTGATTCGAGTGTGGCAAAAAGTGGAATACCATTTCGAAGTTCGTCGAGCAACACCTGGTGCTCATGTTGAGTGCATACACATTAACCCCTTAGAATGAACTTAGAAACTTTTCCTATCCAGTAATGTGCTGAGTGCATTTCCGTCTCTTAGCGTTTGTTTTTATAATTCTTTTTAAAAAAAAAGCTATTTCTTTTTTAATAACACTGTATATATAACGATAAGAAAAATATGTGTTTGACAAATACGACCGGGGATATCTTTACTTGATTATTATTCAACCACAAAGAGAGTTGGTAGGGTAGAAACTCGTCGGCAGTGTGGATTAACGTCTTCGTAGAAAAAATCTTTCAAGATGACTAAGCAATTAAACATTGAAATATAACACGAGGGCCAACATGTGGGCATTTTTAGAACATCAGTAGGTCTCATGTTTGACCTATTATGGACAATGGCAAGGAATTTGGTTCATTCGGACAAAGAAATAAATGATTGGCCAACTTAATTCAGACTTCGAAATTATGTAGATCGCGTTTCAACAAGGATACTTTCTACCAGTAATTTATCTGAACAGAGAAAAGTCGACAGTGTATTTTCGATTTACTTCGCTACGAGTAAAGAATGGAAACCAATAATGATATGAGCAGATTGAGATAGATAGATAGATAGATAGATAGATAGATAGATAGATAGATAGATATAAAAGATATAAAAGAAATAGATAAATAGATAGATAGATAGATAGATATGAGCAGATTTAGATAGATATGAGCAGATTTAGATAGATATGAGCAGATTTAGATAGATAGATAGATAGATAGATAGATAGATAGATATGAGCAGATTTAGATAGATAGATAGATATAAAAAGACTGAGATAGATAGATAGATAGATAGATAGATAGATATAAAAAGACTGAGATAGATAGATAGATAGATAGATAGATAGGTAGGTAGATAGATAGATAGATAGATAGATAGGTAGGTAGATAGATAGATAGATAGATAGATAGATATGAGCAGATTTAGATATTTATGAGCAGATTAGATAGATAGATAGATAGATAGATAGATAGATAGATAGATAGATAGATAGATAGATAGATATGAGCAGATTTAGATAGATAGATAGATAGATAGATAGATAGATAGATAGATAGATAGATAGGGTTGTAACCAAAGGATGGTTACTGAATAATCACACGATGGTTGGTAATACTTAGGATACGAATAACACATAGGATTCGCCAGTGGCGCGTAGAAATAGTCAGCTGCTAGAAGTGAATTCCACAATGAATCTCCAACTGCAGAATATCTACCAACCGCACCAGGCGATCAGATATGGGACCAAGCCGAATTTAATGCGGGGTATCCGAGCCCGTAAACTCGGCCAAAAACTCCCCGTAGACCCCGTATAAAATGAGGTTGGGTAGCTGTTTCCCGAGACGAAACTCTGCCACTCGACATAGCCTCGTTCGGAGTGCTCTCTGCTCGGAGACAGAGAGTTTGACCAGCACAGCTGGAGACGAATCTCTAACTGCAGACCAACATACAGTATTTACTATTGTATTTATGTGATTGGGTAGATAACCATTATCGTCCGCACGTATGCTACAATAGATAGATAGATAGATAGATAGATAGATAGATAGATAGATATGAACGGAGATAGACAGATATGAACAGGGATTAGATAGATAGATAGATAGATAGATAGATAGATAGATAGATAGATAGATAGATATGAACGGAGATAGACAGACAGATATGAACAGAGATTAGATAGATAGATAGATAGATAGATAGATAGATAGATAGATAATGTAAACACATTCAAACGCGAATTTTGTCTTCGTAGATTCTTTTTTCTTTTTTTTTTTTCTTTTTTTGCTTTTTTTCTTAATCATAATTTCACGAGACCTTTGGCTCGGAGGAGAGGTTATGGAAGTAACTTAGCAAAATATAACAAGAAAACGTTTAAGAGAGCAATATCAGTGCTTGCCCGGAGAGAATAAACGCTGATTGCTAAGTTAGTTGCTTAACTGACTACTTGACTGGCTGAGTCACTGACTTTCTGCTAGTTGATAGGACGCTTAGGCATTTAGTACTGATGTTAAAGCAGTGAAATTAGAAGATAGGTGAGTGTGCGACGCTCCGCAGAATTGGGAGTTGAAAGAAAGGGAATTGTACACACGAATGTGAAAAGGAAGTTGAACGTAGACGAAAACGAAAGTGAAAGTAGCAATAAAAACGAAAGTGGAACTCAGAGCGTAATTGAAAACGGAAGTCGAAAATGTGATGAGGTAATATGAAAGGAGAGAAAAGAGAGAAATAGAGAAAGGAGAAAATTAGCGATATATTATGTATTTAAAGCGAGAGAGAAAGAGAAAAAGAGAGTGTGCGAGGTTGGTGGGTGTGTGGTGGTGCTGACCGAGGTAGTGACGTCGATGGTGCAAAGGAACGCGGCTAAGAATGAAAAATAATGATTAGTGTTCTCATGTCAGCTGACTGCTGTTTGATGGCTCATAAAGAAAATTTGGGACCAAATTAGGCGTGCACCGACGTCAACAAAAGCGCAGCGCTAATGAACTCATCACGCAGTAACGAAGTTTTCCCGCGATTCAATCTAACGAAGACCAACCGTTCCGACCGACGTGAATGCTTGGCACTGCGGCGAGCGATTTCAAGAAATCCATGTTGGGTCCGTTTCTCGCCACATCTGTAACTGCCAGAACTTCCACCAGTACCGTTCCTACACCAGACTTTTAAATTAGCATTCCTACTAGGACGTAATTCGGGATAAAAAAAAAACAAAACGATTTTGATGACTATAACATCTGTTGGTGTTTTCAGATGCACACAAAGCTTTACGAGACAACAGAAATATGGCCTAGATTTTGTGCCTCGGAAAAATATATGATTGATAATTATAATCAATATATGGTAATTATTAAGGGTCATCAATATATGATTGATTGATAAATGAAATGGAGAGAGAAAACTTTTCTTTAGCGACGTGTTTCGTTCCTTGAGAGTTCAACAAAGGCAAAGGTGGGAATTTTAATTGGAAAAACCGTATTTATACAGACAGAAAAAAAGTATTGTTGAGCCCCCAAAAATACTTCATACCTGACTACCAACAATGCATTTCTTCCTGTTTTCCAGTGCATTTTAATAATTAGCAATAGATTTATTTTATGCATATAATAACCGTATTCTATCATTAATACCTGCATTAATTCCTGATTATGAAAGCACTTTCTCCCAGATTTCCAATGCTTTTTATAGTAAAATAACTAGCAGACGTTTGCGTAATCATACTTATTATAAAACCCAGGTTGTGTGTGTGTGTGTGTGTGTGTGTGTGTGTGTGTGTGTGTGTGTGTGTGTGTGTTGTACGTTTATATTGGATCGGATTTCCTACATTTTTCAACCGATTTCAACAAAACTTCACAGGACTACGTAAAATTACCTTGCGGTGGTTCTAACAGCGCCAAAAATTGGAAAAAACAATTGTTTTTTCACAAAATCAATTTGAAAACATGATTAAGAGACATCACAAAAATGAAAGGGGGACAACTCATATTGAGTTATACTTATTAAAAAACCCAAGTTGTTTGTGTGTGTGTTCGTTTATATATGGGATCGGATTTCCTACATTTTTCAACCGATTTCAACAAAACTTCACTTTTTTTTTTGGCAGGTAGTGTTTCTTATTGTATTGCACATTTTTTTCTTTATTTTTACATTCAGAATGCTTTAAAAATTCCATTTACAAGACAATTGTTTGTAATAAAATTCTATCCAATCGGTAGACTCATAACGATTGAAAACAATGTTTTTGTTTGAGTTATATATATATAATCGCCCTTCAATGCATTTATTTCCTGACGACCGACAATGCCTTTCTTCCCGATTTTAGATGCATGCCGATAATAAATTCATTAACAAAATATTTACAGTATATATATATATATATATATATATATATATATATATATATATATATATATATATATATGTATGTATAAAATAAAAAAGAAAGAACAGTACGATATATAATCCGGTGTTCTTATAGATATTTTATTTTTAAAAAATAGTGCTCAATGTAAATTTACAGAGCATTAATATATATATATATATATATATATATATATTATATATATATATATATATATATATATATATATATATATATATATATATATATATATCAAGTATGTGGTGCAGTTCTATTTACATTACATGAATCATCCATACAAAAACAGGTCTGGAAGTTAGTGTATATAAATGGCGAGAATCCATCTTCGCAAACAAATTTAATAAAGTACATTAACCCCGAACCTGTAGTTGAATGTTATGATCCCTGTTTATAAATTCCAGTTGCATAAGGTCTTTTTTTATTTTTTTACAAGCTTTTATCTGTGCATACAGACATCATCAGGCATGGAAATATCTGTTGTTTGTATGAATGATTCATGTAATATATACATATATATATCTTGATCCATGACACCCCATTCTCCCTTAATTTTAGTGCAGTTAAGCCAATGGCGATTTTATTGAATAAATGTACTCTTTAGTATTTCATGATATGTTTGTGTAATTTAGGTAAATATATCTGTTAAAATAAGATGTCAGTGTTGTTTTCATTTAGCCCTATTAAATGAGTAATCCCAGCATCCATTCCTGACCACTGACCAAACCTTTCTTCCTGATTTCTAAGGAATTTGTATAGTAAAATCATTAGCAAACTGTTTACATTATATACAATGTTATGTATATGTATATTGCATATATACAATAGCTCTTTTTATCAGTAATGCTTGCATTCATTCCTGACCACTGACAATCCCTTTTTTCATGATTATCAATGCATTCCTATAGTAAAACAATTAGAAATGCATTTAAATTATGTATATAATAGCCTTATTCTATCAGTAATGCCTCCATACATTCCTGACCACATATTGTATATATACAATAGCTCTTTTTTATCAGTGATGCTTGCATTCATTCCTGACCACTGACAATCGCTTTTTTCCTGATTATCAATGCATTCCCATAGTAAAATCATTGGCAATACATTTACATTATGTATATAATAGCCTTATTCTACCTATAATGGCTGCATTCATTCTTGACCACTGACAATCCCTTTTTTCCTGATTCTCAATGCATTGTTATTAAGAAATAAATAGAGATGTATTTTTTATGATATGATATCACCATTCTATCAATATTTTTTTTGCATTCATTCCTGGCCAATAACCATCCCTTTCTCCCTGATTATCAATGCTTTCAAATAAAATTATTACCAATGACTTTACATTATATACATTATAATATAATGATTCAGTTTTGTTAATAATGCATGCGAGAATACCTTGGCCAATGCAACTAATTTCTTTTCTATATATATATACTCATTAGATTTAATTTTTCAAAAATTCACTTATTTCATTGTTTTTTTGTTTTTTTTTTTTTGTTTTTTTTTCATGAATGATCAATATCACGGCTACATCATGTTCGAACTTTTCACCTAAAAATACGTTAGGTTTTCTTATGAAGCAAAGGTTAAAAGTGCTTTATTCGCCGGGTCGAATTTTAATCCAATTTAGCGTTGGCGAAATAGACCGAAACGAAACGATGATTGGCGCACGCGCAAAAAAGAAAAAAAAATTTCACTGACGGTTTTTGCAAGTCTGTCATCAAGACAAGAATCGGTAATGAAAAAGAAAGTTACATCCACGAAATATGAATTTTTGATAAACGTTTCTCCTCCAGATGTGAATCTGGTCAGTACCTAGATGGGGTGACCTAGGATGGCTTTACGGACACATCACGTTGAATCAGCAGACCCCATCAGTCAGCCAGTTATGTGCCATGCGTGATACACGCTTAGGTGATCATGTATCTTTCGATACATGACTGACAAGGCAGATTTTTTCCCACAGTAGCTTGCAATTTCTTTCTGCGGTAAACAAGTTGCAATCCAAGACTATAAAACCCGGTCTGCCCTGCTATTTACCCATAGCTGGGGTAAGAAGAGGATTCATACCTTTCCCAAGGGTATTAACAAGGGTATTTCTTTCTGCAGTAGACCAGTTGCCATCCAAGGCTACAGAACCCCGCGTGTCCTGCTATTTACCCATAGCTGGGGGGAGGGGGAGAAGAAGAAGATTCATACCATTCCCAAGCGTGTTAGCACGTAAGTGAATGTAATGGATTCGACTGGAATTCGAACTCGACTCTCCGATTTCTCAATCCGAGCCGCTATCCATTATTCCACCGTACAACCACCAAAGTTAAGCAACGTCAAGCCTGGTCAGTACGTAAATGAGTGACCGCTTGGAAATACCGAATGCTGTAAGTTCGGGTGTGCGGGTGGTGTAATGGATAACGGCTTCGAATTGTTAATCGGAGAGCCGAGTTCCAATTCCCGATGGTTTCGTTATATTTACTTAAGTGCAAATACCCTTGGGAAAACTACTGTTAACTCTGACTACACTAGTTGCTATACATTTATATTGCAAAAAATATAAATTAACCCATAGCTGGGGGGGTAGAAGAGGTGGATTCATACTTAATCAGAATTCGATAAAAAAAATTATAATGTGGATATAAATTCGGGGATCACTTCTACATTACAATCAATATATAAAATAATCCCCCACTTTGTGACTATGGTAGTTTGTATACATTTATATTCTAGGGGATGTAAATAACTTTAAAAGACATCTCATTGATTGACTGATTCGTTTTCTACGGATTATCAACCCTTTGCAGGTTATTTAAAGCCAGACGTCATTTTTAGATTGTAAGAATTTTGGGATAAAAATGATTTAGTGATATATGTCTCATAAATTAACCCATAGCAGGGGAAACAAGAGGTAATTTCGCACTTAATCAGAATTTGATAAACAAATTTTAATATGGATATGAACTTGTGGATCAATTCTACATTACAATCAATATATAAACAGATCCCTCACTTTGTGCTCACAGTAGGTTGTATATATTTAGATTCTAAGGAATGTAAATAAATTCAAATGACGTCTCTGTGTAGCTAATCAGTATTTCAATGACTGATTGATTCGTTTTTTTACGGTTTATCAACAAACAAGAAATTATAATGTGGATATAAAATGGGAGACCAATTCTTTATTAGGATCAATATATAAACTGATCCCTCACTTTGTGATCACGGCAGATTCTATATATTTATATTCCAGAGAATGTAAATAAATCTAGACATGCCTGTGTAGCTAATCGGTATTTCATTGATTGATTGATTGATTCGTTTTTACAGTTTAGCAACAAACAAGAAATTATACTGTGGACATAAAGTGAGGAATCAATTCTACATTACAGTCAATATGTAAACTTATCCCTCAGATTGAGGCTACTCTAATTTCTATACATTTATATTCCAGAGAATGTAAATAACTCTAAAAGACAGGCCTGTGTGGCTAATCAATATTCCAGTGGCAGATTCATTCGTTTTCTACAGCTTAACAAGCAAGAAATGATACTCCTGACATAAAGTGGGGGATCAATTCTACATTACAATTAATATTTAAACTGATCCCTCAATTTGTGCACATTCTAGTTTCTATACATTTATATCCCACAGAATGCAAATAAGTCTTTAAAAAGACGCCTGTGTAGCTAATCTGTATTTCTTAGCAGATTGATTCGTTTTCTACGGCTTATCAGCAAGCAAGAACTTATACTGAGTACATAAAGAGGGGGATCAATTCTAAATTACAATGAATACGTGAACTGATCCCTCACTTTGTGATCACGGTATGGTTCTATATATTTATATTCTAGAGAATATAAATAAATCTAAAAGACACGCATGCCTAGCTAATCAGTATTTCCTTGATTCATTCATTCATTTTATACGGCTTATCAACATTTTGCAGGTTATTTAAAGCCAGAAAATATTTAATGGTTTAGTTACACAAGTCTTACTTATTAACCCATAGTTGGGGGAATACGTGAATTAAATATAACGAACCAAAGGAAATGAAACGCGACTGATTACACATTACGCCACCCGCACATCCAAGCTTACAGCATCTGGTATTCTCAAGAGGTTACCCATCTAGGTACTGACCAGGCTCGCCCTTGCTTACCTTCGGTGATGGTTATCGTACGAGAAACGGTGTTTCAATGAGATGTGGCCTTAAGGCTGTATAGATTTTTAGATATTCGACAGAGTTGTTACATTTCGTTTTGATTAGTTTGTTCAACCTCTTTGGGGATCATTTAATGCCGAAAACTGATTGCAAAAGTTTTATACAATAATAACAACAATTTCATGCAACCATCAATGGACCGTCAACTCAATTTTGCTCAAAAGGCGTTTCAAATCAACATGATATATTCCGCAACCAATTCTTCATTAATGGTGCCAAACAGAGGCATGAACCTAAAGTCTACTACTTGAGAAATAGAATATTGTGAGCTTCGGATAACTGTCATATGTTCATGGTAACGGGAGATAGATAGATAGATAGATAGATAGATAGATAGATAGATAGATATGAGAGAAGAGAAAGGAACAGAAGTAGATAGATTGGAGAAAATAGATAGATAGATAGATAGATAGATAGATAGATAGATAGATAGATAGATAGATAGATAGATAGATAGGGACAGGTGAGTAGCATGAGTTATGATTATGAATAATTGAATATTGACATATTACAAATATCTGTTTCAGGTGCTTCAAGATTGGTATGTGTATGAAATTAAATGTAACAAACGGTGAGTTACAAATCTATATTGATTCTTAGTAGCTATCTATCTGCTAAATAAAGATAGATAGATAGATAGATAGATAGATAGATAGATAGATAGATATGAAGAAACTGATATAGATATGAAGAGACTGAGATAGATAGATAGATAGATAGATAGATAGATAGATAGATAGATAGATAGATAGATAGATAGATATGAATTGTTAAGAGAGGGGTGTATATAATTTATGATTCATAAAGCGCAACATGTATTTATATATGTATATATTGTGTATATTTTCATGCAACTCCAATCAACGGCATGTGCACCACTCTCAAATCCTGAAAAGAGCGCACCTATATTCTGATCATGGAATGAAGTTATGTCCATATGTAAATAATCGTGTCTTCAACGTCAATGAAAAAGTTGAAGCAAAAATATGATATGGAAAATGGAAAAAAAAACATATTTCGCAAAGCATAAATGTTTCTTTTCTTTAAAGATTCTAAATAAATAACTAAACAAATTAGTTATAAGTAAAGTTTCTTTTTTCCCAAAGTGCGTAGTAAAAGCGAGTTGATGATTGGAAAAATAGCATTTTAAGTTCTCATCGGAACAGCGAGCAGACAAAGAAGACAGAGTACACCACAAAGAAGAATATTCACCAGTCAAAAACAAGATGAATGTTCAATGGCAGCTGGAGAAATAAAAGGTTTCGAAGCAAAAAGACAGCAAATACAAATATCTTGACAGGCAAGAAAAAGAAGGCTTAATGAATCCACTAAACGGAAAGGGGTTGATTGATTACAAAGTACTTTCACTTTCACTTTCATTTTTGGGTTATCTGCGTTTACGATATCCACTTCATTTTACCGATTGCACTCAGCTTTTAAAAAGGTCGTAGCCAGGTAAGCAGCATGATTAAACAAGTGTACACCCACGTGCACAAACACACACACGCACACATCTCTCTCTCTCTCTCTCTCTCTATATATATATATATATATATATATATATAGATAGATAGATAGATAGATAGATAGATAGATAGATAGATAGATAGATAGATAAAACGGGTGTAACAGCAAAACTGTCAAAATCTTCTAACGGTTTGGATAATTATCCATCCCACAAAATGTTTAATATTTTAAAAAATTACTAAATAGAGTTTCCAGGTTTTCAGATAAGACGCTTAGCTATCTTGACACCATTTGGTGTAAGAATCACTGAAAAACTCTTTGAGTTACTCAGCTAGAAAGAAAACAGGTTAAAACCCTTCTGTGCCAACCCGACTATGTCTTCCCAACCGAACAGTGGTGAGCGGGAAAAAAACCTTCAGGCCTTCAGTAATGGTACCAACATTCAAACTCTGGCTTCCATTTTCAAAGTCCATTCAAGAACCATGAAGAGAACTGTGAATAAGTTAAAAAAAAAAGAAAGAGGGAACAGTAGAGAGGAAAAATAGATCAGGAGGTCACAACAGGAAGAGGGATCATCATTTCAACTTAGAGCTAAATATGTTCTTATTTTTTTGAAGTACAGACCAATAATGTTATAAAAATCTCGGAAAATCCAGTAAGATATCTTTAATCATTTCTAAGATAAAACGGTTCGAAGCTTAAACAAACAATTGTACAATTTGCTGTTACACCCAGTATATATATATATATATATATATATATATATATATATATATATATATATATATATATATATATATATATATTTTATTTTAGAAAATTAGATCAAATTCATATATATATATATATGTCCGCAGTTAGGCAAAACTGATAGTTTGTAGCTTAAAGTTTGATAGTTTGTAGCTTTATTCGACTTTTCTAACCAAAAGCTTCATTCATAGCGAAACTGGTTTAGCACGTTAGGCTATATGACGGTTCCGTGTAAGATAAAGGTTCGATTCCTATCGGTGGACGCATATTCTCTATGAAATTTCTGGGACATTCAGGCCGGTAAATGACTGTTTATTATAAACAGAGCATTTACTTAAATATTTCTGTCTATATGAATAACGTATAACAATAAAATATATTAAAATACACAAATATATTGCACGTTTATTGAAATTAAAATAACTGATCCAAGTGCGACTTTTGTATAATAAGTGCGACATTACTGTAATTATTGAACAATATAGTTCATGCCACTTTAACAGAAAATTTACCAGTAAAAAATTCGTTTATCACCATATTTGTACATGAACGCACAACTGTAAAAAATTTTAAATCAAACTCAGCGTTGCTATTGCACGCTCCAAAATCAATAACTCATTTTCAATAGCATTTTCGGATACAACAATACATATATTTTCGTTGTCCTCTTATTACTAAGAGAAAAAACAAGAACAACATCTATTCCATACCTGAAGATGTCTGTAGGAACAGACGAAAGCTTGTAGTAAAAATAAGAACTAATGCGGCAGAAATTTATAGAAACAAGGATCTTTTCATTCATAACGGATTCGGAGGTTTTGTATATTATTTGAATTGTTTGCGACGATGGATTTCTCGCCAATTAGATCATTAACCTTTGCATTTGTTTTTGTGTGAATAATTCATGAATTTATATATATATATATATATATATATATATATATATATATATATTAGGTTGGTGCAAAAAATAAAGCCGTTTTTGACGTTAAGTTGAACGTCAAAAACGACATTATTTTTCACCACCTAATATATATATATATATATATATATATATATAAGTGAAAATAGAAGTTAACACTTAGAGGCGACAGTCAGTTTACCGTCAACTTAATAAGTCAAAAACGAAGGATTTATTGACATATATTTTTGTTGACATTTGTCGTTGTTTTGGTGTGCGGAACCCGGCACCAAAGTTTGTAAAATTATTTTTGATACCACCTGTATAGATAGATAGATAGATAGATAGATAGATAGATAGATAGATAGATATAAAAAGACTGAGATAGATAGATAGATAGATAGATAGATAGATAGATAGATAGATAGATAGATAGATAGATATAAAAAGACATAGATAGATAGTTAGATAGATAGATAGATGTAAAAATGTTTAGAATGATACATACATACATACAGAGATACATAGATATATAGATATGAACAGGCTTAGATAGATAGATAGATAGATAGATAGATAGATAGATAGATAGATAGATGTAAACAGGTTTAGAAAGATAGATACATACAGAGATACATAGATATATAGATATAAACAGGCTTAGATAGAAAGATAGATAGATAGATATGAACAGGCTGAGATAGATAGATAGATAGATAGATAGATAGATAGATAGATAGATAGATATGAACAGGCTGAGATAGATAGATAGATAGATAGATAGATAGATGAGATAGAACAGAATGAGATAGATAGATAGATAGATAGATAGATAGATAGATAGATAGATAGATAGATAGATAGATATGAACAGACTGAGATAGATAGATAGATAATGAAGAGAGATAGATAGATAGATAGATAGATAGATGTAAAAATGTTTAAAAAAGATGCATACATACATACAGAGATACATAGATATATAGATATAAACAGGCTTAGATATATAGATATGACCAGACTGAGATAGATAGATAGATAGATAGATAGATAATGAAGAGACTGAGATAGATAGATAGATAGATAGATAGATAGATAGATAGATAGATAGATAGATAGATAACTGTGTCGTATTTTTGTCCATCCATCTTTCTTCTCTTACACACGTTTTCCTCATTCGCTCTATTCCTGTTTAAGTATTTTTTTTGCCACGTTTCTATCGAAGGCATTACGGTCCAACTTCGGCGGATGTAACCAAGACACTCCGAGAAAGGAGATGGATCGGTTGCCTCGTCGGAAATTGCCGGAGGTAAGCCGCGTCAAGAACCAGATGTCATTGGGCTCCCGATTCCGGAAAAGAGATATTGGGATCCCTTTCATATCCGCTCTGTCGATAAACTCAAAAGGGAATTAGTTTACTTCAAGGTTGTATATACAGATATATGTAAGAAGAATAAGGAAAAAAACTGGCAAGGAAAGCAAATTCACGGAGAGATTCCCAGCTTTACTAAGAATATCGTTTATATATAAACAGATAAATAAAAAGGTAAAATCAATATATATATATATATATATATATATATATATATATATATATATATATATATATATATATATATATATATATAAAAGAAGAGAGAAACCGCAAACGTTTTTGGTTATAATGTGGATTTTTATAAAATATTTACACGAGTTTCGGTCTCGCGACCGTCATCAGACAAAGGGTGGAGATTTCCACATATTATTAAAAATAATTAATTTTTTACATTTTTTTTTTCGATGTTAAATATTCTCGATATGAGACATTCTCTTTTTTTTGTATTAGTGACTCAAGAAAGACATTTGTGTTACAACCACAAACCTTTGCGGTTTTTCTCTTCTTTTTAATAGACACATTTTTCTCTCGTTGGAACTACCATAAACTCGTCCTTTCATATATATATATATATATATATATATATATATATATAGATAGATAGATAGATAGATAGATAGATAGATAATATTAGTGGAGTCTGATGAATTGGATCGTATTTACGATTCCAGTGGAATAAATTATGTCCATGGAATATTAGTGTTTAAGCCTTTTTATATATATATATATATATATATATATATATATATGGTGATTGAACAATAACTCCCTATTTTATGTATGATAGACATTCCCGTCTAACTATTTTTTTACAAGACGTGGGAGTCTATCGTATATAGAATAGGGTGTTACTTTTCAATAGGTTGTCCACCTTTTCGTGGAAAAAAAGCATAGCATGATTAAAAATAAGTCCCAAACTTGATGACAACAGTTTTGTCATCAAAATGTTTATGCTATTATTAAGAGAAAGAACGAGAGTATTTTTTATTATTTGTTGAAAATTTGTAATACTTTCTAGCATGCTCGAAATTTTAGTTAAAAATCTAGTTTTGTTTACGTCAGCGGCCGACGTAATGATAAAGGTTATTTACTATTATTATTATTATTATTATTATTATTATTATTATTATTTTTCCCGATGAAAAACACATTTATTTGGAAATTCTTGCAAAAATCAAATAATTGTCGAATATGAATGACATTTTCAGAACATATTTAGAAATGAATGAAATTATTTTTGAATTTTTACTTTTTAGAATATTATTGATATTTTTTTTTTTTTTTACATATATTATCAACCACTTACTTAATTTCATGAAATTTCGAGAAATTCAATTTTTGGGGCGGGAATTTAAAGCAGGACTCCTTGGAGATAGTAAATCTTCAAAATTTTTTGGTAAAACAGTTACCCTTTTCACTGAAAATCTACTCTGAATTGTAAAATAAAAAATGCCATGAATCTTTGACATTATTTAATTCGAAAAGCCTTTAACTTCTTTGATAAATAAGATTTATTAAGGACGCTATTGTCTTAAGAAAAAAAATTTTTCAATGAATGGATTTTAAGAAGAAATGTTTTCATTTTTTAAAATTTTAATTATTTAATTTATAATATAAAAAAATCCTTTAAAATTCTGCAATCCTTGAAGGCGGTTGTTTGGTTAAGTGAAGAGTACATTTACGAATCAAAAATTGAAAATCTCATAACAGTCGTTTGTATCCCATTATTTTTTTTTTATTTTTTAGTGCAGAAACTTTCCCAATTTCTAACTATGGTAAGCCAAAAATGCTATTTTCCTTTAAAAGCTCACATGATTTAAGAGTCGTCTGGCGCTTTGGAATTCTTCCAATTTCATTATCAAGGTCTCTTTCAACATTAACGTCTTTGCAAATCATCCGTTCAAAATTTCAAGCCGATTTTTTTTTAATTACTATTTTAATAAATATTTTTATTTTATGTATTTATTTTAGTTTGGCTCATACTTCAATTAAGTAATATTTTCTTTAAATTAATAAACTTAAGAAACTAGAGAACTGTTTAGGATTCCGGGATGAAATCCGGTCTCAAATGAATGACAAACGCAGGAATCAAATATAGCAAATAAATGTATTGACGTAATAATACAATTGGTAATACGATTAGTAGATCCAGAAAATGCGGTTAGTAGCAATAACAATATATATACAGTCTGGGAAATTCAGTATCGAAGTATGACTTCCTTCTGAGTCTACGTGCTCGCAACTGTGACTCCTACAAAGCGGTTACCTCACACTCTCACTGTATAACTCCCGGGTATTCACCGGCAGCAGTACAAGTACACACTGGGCGAGTCCACTTGTACGAAAAAGGGGTGGACCCCTTAACAAGAACAAAGCCAAATTTCATTAAAAAAATCTTGAAATTTAACTAAAAGTCAATAAAATATTAAATAACTGCTGAAAATATGTACATTTGTAAACATTACTAGGTAGTTAAAAACCAAAAATGGGCATTCACTTAGATTTCGTAAATTTATGTTCATTCTGGTCATCCATATTAAACGTCGTCACCTTAGAACATCGATACGTCAATAAAGATTAAAGAAAACAGGACCCATCGATAAGAAATGGCTGTATATTAGTTTTTTGTGCTATAAGTCAGTAATATTTATTTCAAATCAGATTAATTTAACTTTAGATTTGCTAACTGAACTCAAATAACGTGTCACAAATATATATTTCATTTTTGGAAGATTTTTAAAACCTATAACTTTGTTTTGTTTACAAATTTCTTAAAATTAAGTAAATGGCTGCTTTTTAAAACATTTTCTGAAATCGGCGAAAAAGTTCAGATCCCGATCTATATTATTTGAAATACACCAGAATATTTTACTTACTAGAAATAGTAAATTTAATCATTTAGCTTTCAATTAAAGCTAAAATGAAATCTTCAAGAATGCTTTTTTCATTTTAAAAAATTCATTTTAAATCCTAAGTATCGAACATTCAGTAGATGTACCTTACTTTTCAATCAGCATGTGTATATATATATATATATATATATATATATATATATATATATATATATATATATATATAGACTAAGCTTTGTTGATGCTGGCACGTCTACATATGCGCACGAAACGATAGAAGCAGAATATTATTGAAAAAATTTTTTTCAATCGAGCCGAAATCATTTATATTCTTTTTGTTTTTGTTTTTCTTTCCATCATCCATATATATATATATATATATATATATATATATATATATATATATATATATATATATATATATATATATATATATATATATATATAGAGAGAGAGAGAGAGAGAGAGAGAGGATGCACGGTGGAAAAATGGATAGCTGCTTTGATTGGAATCGGAGAGCCGAGTTCGAATTCCAGTCGAATCCATTACATTCACTTATGTGCTAATACCCTTGGGATAGGTGTAAATCCTCTTATTCTCCATCCAGCTATGAGTAAATAGCAAGACAGACTGGGTTCTATAGCCTTGGATGGCAACTGGTCTAGGAGAAGGACAACTCTGAATTCAAACCCGGAGTGGTGCCCGTAAAGCGGATGGACGGCACTTTGTGCTACCTTCCGGTAGTTTGGTATACAAACTGTATTGGTTTATCCTCCCCTTTGGACTCTGCTAGCAAGGCCGAGAGAGGGAACTAGACGTCCGGGCGGCCCTCGTTCTCCATATATCCCGCCCAGGCTCGTAGCGCACCGCGCTACTCCATGGTCTCTCGAGACGGACGGATGCCGACGACGATATATATATATATATATATATATATATATATATATATATATATATATATATATATATATATATATATATATATATATATATATATGGCATTTCATTGAATACGATAGACATGGTGCTTTGATTTAGTTTTTTATACAATTTCTCATGTGATCTAATATTCTTTTTAATAAATTATATAAAAATTGTCAGAATGTTCTTTTTATCCGAGCGCTTTCGGCTATACATTTAACCATTTTCAAGGAATAAATATTTAAACTGATAAATAAGAAATAGTTTGTTGCATGTATGTATTTATATAATGTTTTCATTTTTCAAAACACGGTCAAGTTATTGTGTCCAGTTCATAGATGATATTATTGAGTGTTGTTTTTTTTTGTTTTTGTTTTTGTTTTTATTAAAGGCTTCTATTATATTTATATATATATATTTTTTATTCCATTATTAAATGGATAGCCGAAAGCGCTAGGAAAAAAAAAGAACTTTCGGACAGTTTTTATATAATTTATCATCTGAAAAGGAAAGAAATGAGAAATTGTATAAAAAAAAAAAACAACTTTATTTACATTATTCGGACTATTGTCCTGTTACATTATTCGGACTATTTGTCGTCATATCTATTACAACGTTTCGGCCTTCTTCAGGTGGTTGGAAATTCGAACTGAACAAAAAAAAACACTATATCAAAGCACCTTGTCTGTCGTATTAAATGAAATGTGGGTGAAAGAAGTATTGCTACCTAAATACACAAATGTATATATGTGTGTGTGTGTGTGTGTTTGTGTACTATTTACTAAACTGAATGTCGCCATACCAATCATATAACATCGGAGAAATATCCCGAGATTTAAACAAAAAATGTTCGAACATTGTTAAAAATGTTAAGCATAACAATTCACAAGTCCGTGCACACAACTTTGACCTTGGAATTACCGTTTTGATAAAAAGTGAACTTTAATCCATTCAGATAAAAATGTTCTTAGAATACCATAATCAATTAGTCCATTTCGACTAGTCTGTTTCAACTTATTTATTAAAATACTACGTTTGTACGGAAATTATTGTCTAATATATTATTATAATAGTTGCACCAAAATATATTACTCATTTCTGATGAGTAAAGTGTCCTCTTTGTTAATTTGATATCAATGTCTTTCAGAATTGTGTTCACAAATATGTGACGCACCCTTATATACAGTGGAAAATGGTATTAGGTTGTTTGGAAATGATTGTCGAATTTTCGAATAGACCTTTTAATTGTCTTCTAATATATTATTATAATAGTTGCCTCAAAATATATAACTCATTCCTGATGATTACAGTGACCTCTTTGGTAATTTGATATCAATCTCTTTCAGAATTGTGTTCTCAAATATTTGACGCACCCTTTATATACAATAGAAAATGCAATTAGGTTGTTTGGAAAAGATTGTCGAATTTTCGAACAGACCTTTTAATTGTCTTCAAATATATCATTCTAATAGTTGCCCAAAAATATATTACTCATTTCTAATGAGTAAAGTGTCCTCTTTGTTAATTTGATATCAATCTCTTTCAGAATTTAATTTAAAACATTGTATCCCCCTCCTCTTAAACATGAAAAAATAAATGAGGCGTTTACGTTTTTCCATGATTTAAAGCTTGGTTATAAATCTTCTCAAAGTGTTGCACCATTAACAGAGAATGAGATGAGGGATTTACTTGTCATCTGAAAAGACTAGTCGAACAAAACTCACGTCAAAGTTTCGGAGAAATGCTTCAGATAATAAGTGTCTGCATTTCAACAAAATCTGACCGTCCCAAGAAAATTGGCAATGTGGAGAAACTCGATAAACGGCTTCTTGTGAATTCACTGAAAGTCAAAGAGTTTGACGTTTTCAAGTGTGTTCCACGCTGCATCTACTAAATTCGAATGACCAATTCCTTGATCAAATAATGACTTGTGATGAGAAATGGATCCTTTACGACAATCGTAGACGATCAGCTCAGTGGCTTGATCATGACAAAGGACCCGAACACTTTCCAAAACCGGAATCTCGTCCAGAGAAGATTATAATGACCGTTTGGTTTTCCGCCATTAGCTTTATCTATTACAGCTTTCTGGAATCTAACCAGGAGCATCACTGCCAAAATTTACTGTCAGAAACTGGATGAAATGTACATTCAGTTAAGCAAATTTTGACCAGTACTGGCCAATCCCCGGCCACATGTTGACACGGTAGTACTGCAGCTCACCGACTTTTTGATACGAGATTTTGCCTCATCCGCCATATTCCCGTTGATCTCCTGACTACTTCTTTTTTTCAAGCATTTTGATAAGTTATATATATATATATATATATATATATATATATATATATATATATATATATATATATATATATTGTTATGGTCCAAGTTCCTTGTACCACGGTGATGGTTTATGGTTAGAACCAATGAAAGAATAACACGAACACAGGTATGGAATACAAAGATATATTACAACAGAAATATAATACAAAGAAGAAGAAGTATTAGTAATGACTATCAGATTTGGTTAGAGTGAACTATGTTGTCTCGACAAATATCATTATTCCAATGTCCTTCGTGTAGAGAGTTGGTTTCTTGGGTTACCTCGTCGCCACTTGTTATGTGCGACGGATAGCAAAAAGATATGTCCTCCGAGTAGAGAGTTAGTTTTTGTTTTTTGTTTTTTTCTAGGGTTTCCTTGTCGCCACTTGTTATGGTCCAAGTTCCTGGTACCACGGTGTATGGAATACAAACATATATTACAACAGAAATATAATACAAAGAAGTAAAAGTATTAGTAATGACTATCAAATTTGGTTAGAGTGAACTATGTTGTCTCGACAAGTATCTCTATTCCAATGTCCTTACAATATGCTCTCAATTATCTCTCCTCGTCTTACAACGTCCTCATACCTCTTGAGAGGCACAGTATTTATAATGTCAGGAATAGCCCATTATTATTATGGGTAAGTTCCCATAACAGTTATTAAGCCAAAAGACATTCTACATTTAAATATTTCTTAGAGTCCAAATCTTTAGATTTATCATAAAAGCATAAATAACCTTTTAACTCAATGGTAGAAATGTATAGACGTCCAGGGTTCCTATTTTGACAGATTTAAATACTGTTCAAATAAATTAATTCAGGGATAAAAGTTGATACTAAAATCGGACATTATTCTCCGAACATCCTAATAAAAGCCCAACAGAAATTCTTGTTTCAATCCAAATTTTTGTTAAGCTTTTTAGTGAGGATTTTTTTTCTTGATATCAACACACGTTGTTCAAATTACAGCCATTTCCCGTGAGGAAAGTCTTAATAACTGAGAAAACAGTTCCAGTTATCCAATAGCTAGAGAGCCTGTGCAGTAATCCTTTATACCACACCTCGTCAAAAGCCTTTGAAATGTCTATTCCGATTCTCCTTGTTGTCTAGTGCCTCACTGATTCTGTGACTAATTGCAAATTGGATATCAGCAGTGGACCGATACGATCGGAACACGTACTGTTTGTCGCTCAATAATGTGCCTCTATTGAGGTGATCAACAAATTTCTTGTCGATTATAGCTTCAAAATGTTTGTTAGCGATATTGAGGTATCTGGTGGGTGTATACTGTGGCGTTGATGAGTTCCCGCCCGCATTCTTGAAAATAAGGTATACACTTGACACGTTCCACGTTCCACGTTGCAATGATCGGGGATGAACTCCGACTTAGTATTGTTTGTTGGATATTTTAAATTTCTTTATCAAGTATAGCCAATAATTCAAGTTTGAGATGTAATATAGCAGGTAACATATACATATATATAACACATAATATATACAGTATACAATAAAAAAAGAAATAGCAAAACACAAAACTATTATGAGTTACAGTTAGATTTAAGGCTGATCAAAAGTTATTCATGCATAAAATTCTTTTCATTGGTTTATGACTTTAGATATTTTGGATATTCAATTATAAAAGAACGATTCCTGTGTAACTGCCCCTAGTATACATCCACCCAAATGAATGGGGCTAATCTAGCCTAGGCTGTTTTATAAACAGGATATAACTTAAGCTATATGTAAATTTTCGTGTTTTTCTTGAAAAAGTACACATTGGACGAAACGCGTCAGCTAATATTTCCTACTGTCTTTTACAATTTTAAATATTGTCGTTTTCTACAGATTAACTCTGAGAAAGTTTACATATATATATATATATATATATATATATATATATATATATATATATGATAGAAATTATTAGGAGGATTTGAGATAATTATTATTAAGTAATTCACCCAGTCCAGAAGAAACCTCAACAGAACGCAGAAATCACTGGACGGCCGTTTCGTCCTATATTTGGGACTCATCAGCAATGCGCATCCACTACCGAGAATTGAAAACCGGTCAGTTACGATATCAGGCTAACGTCATACCAACTGAACAAATTTGAATTTGTAGGTCTGATGTATTGGATCGTGATTACGATTCCAGTGTAATAAATTATAATCAATGAATATTAGTGTTTGACCCTTTTATATTATATTCATACTCTGTCCTGGACATTGAGTTCTACCTGGAATATATATATATATATATATATATATATATATATATATATATATATATATATATATATATATAATTGTGTAGTCACAATTTTGCTAGGCTTCTCATGCTGCAAGGTTCAGTGACGGCAAATATATAATGTCGCCAGGTATAAACAGCTCAGCAAAGGACAAAGGACTGTTGAACGGCAGTTGCTCAGGTATAAACACAAGATAAAGAGTAAACTGTGAAGGGTTTGGCATGTTTGACGGGGTTTTGGCATGTTGGTCTTATATATATATATATATATATATACCACCGTCCTTCCTCTCTTCTCTCTCTCTCTCTCTATATATATATATATATATATATATATATATATATATATATATATATATATATATATATAGCAGAGTTCGAATTCAGAGGAATCCATTGCATTCACTTACGTGCTAATACCCTTGGGAAAGGTGTGAATCCTTTTCTTCTCCCCCCCATCTATGTGTAAATAGCAGGAAAGACTGGGTTCTATAGCCTTGGATGGCAACTCGCTTAAGAGAAGGACAACTCTGAATTTAAAACCTGCGAAGGGTCGTTTGGGGACCGACCTTGTGGCACGTAGTGCACGAGGTCTGTGTATTCAGCCCTTCAACAAAATAAAAAAACCATCATCACTTTACTAGGAACTGATCTGCTTGACCTTCATAGGTCGAATTCGATGGGAGGGTCGAGTAGATAGATAGATGAATAGATAGATAGATAGATAGATAGATAGATAGATAGATAGATAGAAGACATACTGATATAGATAGATAAGAACATAGTGTGTTAGAGAGATAGATAGGTAGATAAGAACATAGATAGATAGATAGATAGATAGATAGATAGATAGATAAAAGACATACTGATATAGATAGATAAGAATATAGTGAGTTAGAGAGATAGACATATAAGTAGATAAGAACATAGATAGATAGATAGATAGATAGATAGATAGATAGATAGATAGATAGATAAAGAGATAAAAGACATACTGATATAGAGAGATAAGGACATAGATAGATAGATAGATAGATAGATAGATAGATAGATAGATAGATATCCGAATGTAATGAGAAAGAAAATAATATATAGACTCTAATGTTCACAGCCTTAATTCAAAAGAGAGCTCAATACCGAGAGTATAGCAATAATTAACAATTAACTCTCTACAAAGATGTAACTTTGTTGGTGAATGATTGTTGAGGTAATTCAAACCATCATTTTAACATCTTCAATAATCCTTCAACAAATTGCTATCAACAAGTAATATTGTCTCAATCTGTCATCCTTTTTGCCTCCCTTATCTTTTCTTTACCCTTATACTTCCCCTCTTAAAATGTTTCCCTTTTTTTTTTCAAACAAATAGAAAAAAAGGAAGTGATGTCCCACAAGCGGCTTGCTTACAAACAGATTTGTTCATAACCCTTTTGGTTCTCACCAGTCGAGGTGCAACTAAATGCACCGAAACGAGGTAGCAGCTTTGTAGTGAGTAAATTGTTTTTGTCTATATGAAAAATTATAATAAATAAGATTGATAGATAGACAGACAGACAGAAAGACAGACGGATAGATAGATAGATAGATAGATAGATAGATAGATAGATAGATAGATAGATAGATAGATAGATAGATAGATTTTTAATACATTGATAATGTCGTTATTATAAAGATGTATTGAAAATCAGGTTGGAACGGATTTTCAATAGTTATAAACCAATCCAAACGTTACTGACAGAATATAATTTTTATATGTATTATTCGTGAACAAAAGCACAGTTCTCTTGCAATCTTTTGCATCTTTGGGTCCTGGAAATGTAAAGGTGGTGCGCCGATCAAGATGAAATTAACGACTGTTATCAGCATTTTTTTTATTACAAGCGACAATCGTGGCAAACAAGCTGAGAAAAAAAAAAAAACAACCATCCTAAAAAAGAAAACAATCCCATTCATAGAGACAAGAAATGAAGATTTCCCCTTACAATTATATTTCATTTAAATTGACGACAAGACAAGACAAATATTTTCAAACGACATTCGAAAATTAACTATTTATTTATTTCTTCGTTAAACGATGTTTCTCACTATCGCTATCACTTGCTTTTTATATATATATATATATATATATATATATATATATATATATATATATATATATATAGTGCATTTTTCATTGTTTCTTTTTTTCCTAATTATCCTTTTGTTTTAATTTTAAATCTCTTTCCCCATGGGAAAACGAAGTTAAAAAACAAATTCGTTTTCATCTTAGTTTTGAAATTAGCTTTGTAATCCTTTTTCCGTGTAGCTATCTCTAAAAGAAATCTCTTCGTTCTCTCCCACATTTCTATGCCACACCCTCTACGCACTCTATCATCAAATCGTGAGTAAATTATTTGTGTCGCCAGATAAACCTAGAGAACCACCAGAAAATCGAGTCGAACTAATCACCAGGCTTTGCGTTCTGTTTTAGTTTTTATATTTGTTCAAAATAGTATTAATTCTCGATGTTAATTTTCCACTCAACTTTGCTTGTTTTCGTCAAAAGATGAGACTGTATCTTCAGTCGATTTTTACTTTCACTTTCACTTTCGCTTTTTAACGGGTGATCTTTAATTTTCAGATTTAAATCTTTCTTTATTTCCCTGCTTTATATTTTATTTTTAAAATGATTTTTCTCATTGAAAGGATTCGCTATCATCACCGTTTATCCTTATATCTGACCGCCGTTTTCTTTCATTAATGTATAATTATTCTTTTCTTATTAAATACCCAAGCATTAAAAATAAAGATTAAAAAAAAATGAAAAGAAAATAGTCCTTATTGAATAATATATTGATTATTAGTAACTGTCGACACTGTGTGCAAATTACAGGCATGTAGTGTTTCATTTTACTGTAGATGCAGTCCACTAGGTTTTTCACTGTCTAACAATATACAACAGTAATTTTTAAATTCATTATCCACAAAAATGAACACAGAAAGATATTTTAAATTTCTTTATTAATTAGAGAAAAGCAGTCAACTTGAGGCATATAACGTCTAATTTGTACAGTATTGAGCAATTTTGAACTGTCTATGCTCAATGAAGTGTGAAAATGAGGAAAATTGAATGAAGTAGACAAAATAATGCAAAACTAAAAAATCTATATGTATATAAAAAGACACATAAAAATCTAAATGGGTCGCCTTAAAGGCACCCAATCGAATTTAAAAAAAAAACACTAAATAGATGGTTGCTTTGGTTAATTTTGTTTAGCGGCATATTAACCTCTATGGGTTATTGAATGCCGAAATGTAAATGTTTGAACGCAATCCTTGTAATCAGTCGATTTCTTTCTGGTTTTTATTGTATTCTTCCAGTAAAATCTTTAAATTTCAACTTGGTAAAATTTTACTTATATTATTTTTATATAAACGATGACGATACAAGAAGAGAAAACATATTTAGGAGACACTTCATGTCACCCCATCATCTCCGTGTCTATAAAAACGATATACTTTTAGAAGATGCTTATTTTATTTATTTCTTTTTTGGCGGGGGTTCAATATTCAGCCATTTTGCGCCTATTGCATGTCTGGGTCCCAGAAATGGTAAAACGTAGCTGTTATGATGTTGATTTGGGGTTAACAAAGACAAACGCCAAATAACACGTAACAATAAAAGGGGGTTTATTCGGTTGGTAAGTAGGTACAGAAATCGCCTGAGTAGTCTATAACTAACTCAGCCAAGAACTTCTCCGACTCTGTCTGTCTTTTGACATGCCACTATTTAACGTCTTTGTTTGTAGACAAGTTCATCTTCAAGAGGGGTGGTATGTTTCCTACACAACAGTAGCAGAAATTGAGCGAAGTAGACAAAATTAAGCAAAACTAAAAAAAATCTATAAAGAAAACGCATCAAAATCTAAATGGGTCGCCTTTAGGAGGCCCAATTGCATTTAAAAGACCCACTCCAGCTAGATTGTTGCTTTGTTTGATTTTGTTTAGCGGCATATCAACCCCTACGGGTTATTTAATGCCGAAATGGAAATATTTTGAACGTCATTGCATGCCTTCAACATCAGTAATACATTTACAATATAATTCTAATGGCGCTAATCTGTAAGTAATTTCTGACAATTCTTTGCTTCTACGTTTTGATTTTATTCCTCCAGCAAAATCTTTAGAAAATCTTGAGCAACAAGTTCTAATGGATGGGGCGTGAAGTAGAGTGCTTTCAAAGAATTTGAATTCAACATTTTCCAAAGGAATAAATTTCAACCCAATATTATTTTTACATAAAGCGTGACAATCCAAGAAGAGAAAACATATTTAAGTCATCTCAGCCGAGATTGAACTCACTACACCTTTCCATCTGTCATAGCTAATACTTTGATTGGTGTAGTTCATAATCTTGTCAAATAGCTAAATTTTTGATGCTTCGCTAGGGCTATCAAGGGTGTTTTTATCGTGACACCAACACTAAATGGATTGCCAACCAAGGCTCAGAGAGACTCCATTCACCCTCCTCTAAGAGCAGGTTTTGAATTCAGAGTTTTCCTCCTCCTAGACCAGTTGCAATCCAAGGCTATAGAATCAAGTTTGTCCTGCTATTTACCCATAGCTGGAGGGAGAAGAAGAGGATTTACACCTTTCCCAAGGGTGTTAGCACGTAAGTGAATGTAATGGATTCGACTGGAATTCGAACTCGGCTCTCCGATTCCTCAATCCAAGCCGCTATCCATTACTCCACCGTGCCTCCTCACATATTTAAGAGTCCGTTCATTATGTACGTTCGACCCGACCGTGTCGATAAAAACGATATACTTTTAGATGATTTTTTTTAGGGGTGCGGGGGGGGTCAATATTCAACCATTTTGTGCCTATTATATGCCTATTATATGTTTGTGTCGCAGGAAGTGTAAACGTAGCAAAAATTGAGCGAAATAGACAAAAATTATGCAAAACTAAAAATGAATTCCTGACCACTGACAATCCATTTTTTTCCTATAGAGAAGCATCAGTCCCTTTTCCACCACTGTAAAGTTGGTTTTCTGTGTCTTTTCTATAAAGACTTTCATGGTTTGATCTCTTCACTATCATACCTTTACTTTATGAATTTAAGAACGGCACAAGATCGGCAGCAAAGTCTCATTAATTTACAGTTGAGCTGGCTAGAAGCAACCGTAAGTTCTATGCTAACACTTTCTTCTCCCGCACTTCTCGGCTGAATGCTTTCCAGTTAACTTTGATCTTCAAAAGTTTAAATGCAATGACAATCATTACCTACTGCCTTCCTGATTACTCTCATCTTGTTTTCGTTCTTCAATAAGTTTAATAATGTTTCTGTTTTCTAATTCTTTCTTAATAACCTCTTGTGTCTTAGTAGTTTTACTGCCTTATTTGGGGTGAAAATGATTAAAAATATCAATCAAATTGCAACAGTAAAATCATTCACAATGCATTTCTTCTGTAAATTTAGTTTCAATGAATTTTTACAGTAAAATCATCAGTAATACTGTTATAATATACTTCTAATTGCGCTATTCTGTAAGTAATCCTGGCATTAATTCCTGACAATCCTTTTCTTCCAGGTTTTGATTTTATTCCTCCAACAAAATCTTTAGAAAATGTTGAGCAACAAATTGTATTGGACGGGGCTGAAGTAGAGAGATTTCAAAGAATTTGAATTCAACTTTTATCAAAGGAATAAAATTCAACCCGAGGAAGAATTTTACTTATATTATTTTTACATAAAGCGTGACAATATAAGAAGATAAAACACATTTAGGAGTCCCTTCATTACGTATGTTCGCCCCCACCCCTCCCCAACGTGTCTATAAAAACGATATACTTTTAGATGCTGCTTTTTTTTTTTTTTTTGGAGGGGACAATTGTCAGCCATTTTGCATCTATTAGATGTCTGTGTCCCAGGAAGTGGATAACGTGGCATAAATTGTGCAAAGTAGACAAAATTATGCAAAACTAGAAAAACTATAAAGAAGACGCGTCAAAATCTAAATGGGTCGTCATTATGAGGCCTAATAGCATTGAAAAGACCCACTCCAACTTGATGGTTGGTTTGCTTGATTTTGTTTAGCGGTATATCAACCCCTGCGTGTTATTTAATGCCGAAATCGAAAAATTTTGAACGTAATTGCATGCCTTCAACATTAGTAATACATCATACTTATTATAAAACCCAGGTTGTGTGTGTGTGTGTGTGTGTGTGTGTGCGCGCGCGCGTGTGTGTGTGTGTGTCCACGCGTGTGTGTGTCTGTACGTTTATATATTGGATCAGATTTCCTACATTTTTCAACCGATTTCAACAAAACTTCACAGGACTACGTAAAATTACCTTGCGGTGGTTCTGACACCGCCAAAAATTGAAAAAACACAATTGTTTTTGCACAAAATCAATTTGAAAACACGATTAAGAGTCATCGCGAGAATGAAAGGGGGCAACTCATATCGAGCTATACTTATTATAAAACCTAGGTTGTTCGTGTGTGTGTGTGTGTGTGTGTGTTCGTTTATATATGGGATCGGATTTCCTACCGATTTCAACAAAACTTCACTTTTTTTTGGCAGATAGTGTCTCTTATTGTCTTGCACACTTTTTTCTTTATTTTTACATTCAGAATGCTTTACAAATTACATTTACAAGACGATTGTTTATAATAAAATTCTATTCAATCGGGAGACCCATAACGATTGAAAAGAATGTTTTTGCTTGAGTTTGTGTTTGACATTGGTCAAACACAAACTCAAACAAAACATTCTTTTCAATCGTAATGGGTCTACCGATTGAATAGAATATTCGTAAAACAAAACAAAAAAAAAACAATTAAGACATGCGTGTCCGTCAACCTTAAACAATAATCTTTGTCAATTTTACTTTTCAGTCTTTATGATGGTCGATACTTGATCTATCTCTTACTGTTACATCGCCGGGCAACGCCGGGCTCTACTGCTAGTTTACAATATAATTCTAATTGCACTATTCTGTAAATAATACTTGCATTAATTGCTGACAATTCTTTGCTTCCAGGTTTTGATTGTATTCCTCAAGTAAAACCTTTAGAAGACGTTGAACAACAAGTTCTAATGGACTGGCGTGAAGTAGAGAGATTTCGAAGAAATTGAATTGAACATTTTCCAAAGGAATAAATTTCAACCCGAAGAAAAATTTTACTTATATTATTTTTTATATAAATTGTTACAACAAGAAAGAGAAAACACAGGAAGATATTTTAAATTCCTTTATTAATCATAGAAAATCAATCAAACTTAAGGCATACACCGTCATCATTTCAACCCTAATATATAAAATAGCGTGGAACATGATAATTATATTTAGCTAGCAACTAATAAATAGATAAAATATAGATAATTAAAAAGGTACAAAACAGTTATGAGTAACAGTTTTTTTTAATTTCCTCTAATTCAAGGCCCAAGAGCCGCTCAAGTTACTAGGTTACTCCATGGTGTTGTATAAGCAGAAGAAATTGATGTTCTTAGAGCTATGCAGCAAAGATGCACTAATTCTAGATTTGAAGAAGTCAGGATTGAATTAGTGAATAACATTTCAGAGTTCATTTAGAAACGTTAGAAGTATAGAGTGAAAGTAGACTTTAGAAGGAACAAGAAACTCAATCCTAAACAGGAAACAAGGTGTGCACCTTGTTGTAACCTATGGAAGGTTGCTGAAAAGAATAATCAAACGAAGGTTGGTAATGCACGATAATACTTAGGAAAAGAACAACACATATAAGATTCGCCAGCGATGCGTAGAAGTAGTCAACTGTTCGAAGTGAGTCAAGTAAATTTCACAATGAATCTCCAACTGCAGGATATCTACCAACCGCCACACGTGGTCAGATATGGCACAAGGCCGAGTTTAATGTGGGGTGTCCGAGCCCGTAGGCTCGGCCAAAAATTACTCGTAGACCCCGTATAAAACCAGGTCGGGTAGCTTTTTCCCGAGACGTGACTTTCGACATAGCCTCGTCTGGGGCTCCTCTCTGCCCGGAGACACAGAGTCTGACCAGAACAGCTGGAGACAAATCTCCAACTGCAGACCACCATACAGTATTTACTACTATATTTATGTGAATGGGGACATATCTATTATCGTCAGTAGGTATGTGTTGGGGCGCACCCACCTTCTCAACAGAATGGACTGATCTCTCTACTACTAATAGGACAGTTCTATAGAGTTCTGGAAAGATCAGGTGACCATCACACTTCCGTCTCTCTACCGGAAGATACTGTTGAACTTTATACTCTTTCTGATTGTTACTGACTAACCTGCGTTCGTTTGACTACTAATCTCTCTGTTGTAAATACCTCTTCAGATATACCAGTATTTTTCCCTACGTATGTGTTTGTCCTTATTTCAATACATGCACGCGGAAACACTCAACATCTCAACAGTATGCTACAACACACCTCCACTGATGATCTAAAAAAACGTGGAGGAGTATGAACCGGCTAATAAGTGAACATATCTACTCTTATTGGGAAAGGAAAAAAATAATAATTCGTGAATAAAATTTCGAAGTTCATGCGGAGATGCTAGAAGTATAGAATTGAATTAGACTATAGAAGGAACCGGAAACCTAATACCCTAAACAGTGAACGAGGGATAAACCTCTACTCCTGTTCAAAAGACGAAGAAGGCATGAGAACCAGACTATAGGTGGACCTATATACTCCCGTTGGGGGAGGGAAAATAATAATATTTAAGGAATAGAATTTCAGAGTTCAGGCGAAGATGCTAGAATTATACACCCCGTCTGGATTTATTAAGAAGAACCTATAAACTTCAATAATTCAAATTTGGATTGAAAAAAAAATTGTCAAATTTTAAACAATCAATTTAGATGACAAAACAAAACCAGAAGTAATATATTAGGTTGTATCTGTTAAATGGTCCATCCCTTTTTCATACAAGTGGACTCGCCCAGTGTGTACTTGTCCTGCTGCCGGTGAATACCCGGGTGTTCGGTCAAAGAGTGACAGTCAGACAGTGAGGGGGTGAGAGAATGAGAGTGTGAGGTAACCGCTTTGTAGGAGTCACAGTTGCGAGCACGTAGACTCAAAAGGAAGTCATACTTCGATACTGAATTTCCCAGACTGTATATATATTGTTATTGCTACTAACCGCATTTTCTGGATCTACTAACCGTATTACCAATTGTATTATTACGTCAATACATATATTTGCTATATTTCATTCCTGCGTTTGTCATTCATTGGAGACCGGATTTCATCTCGGAATCCTAAACAGTATCAAAATGTTTTATTGAAGATATTTTTGTTATCTGGTGTATTCTAAAAAAAAAAAAAAAAAAACTGCCGTCTGAAAATATTACACAAAAACAAATAATCACATTTTACTTCAATTAAAAGGTAATAAAATCATCAAAAATTAATCAACATCTATAATAGAACAAATCACAAACACATATGATAAAGTTTTGAATCCTTTACATATTAATATAGAGACTCTTCTTCTCAATAACAGCATATAATCTATTATCCGAAATGGTAGTTTTAATCGCTTCCCATAAGTCTACTCTGCCGTTATGTTGTTTGTCACCTTCATATAATGTCATCTTCAAAATTGTCCATAGATTTTCGATCGGATTCAAATCAGGACTTGATGTTGGCCATTCCATTATCTTCTCTCCTATAAATCTTATATCCTCAATGAATTCACGGGTAAGTTTAGATACACGAGAAGGAGCATTGTCGTGCATAAATACACACTTCACTTTTAAGCTGCAAGACTGTGACTTTTACAATGCAAATAAATTCTTGGTCATAAAATCACAACAAGATCTACACTCTGTCTGAAGTTATTAAGCAAATCATATAAACTTCAATAATTCACGTTTGGTTTGAAAAAAAAGTCAAATTTTAAACAATCAATTTAGATGTCAAAGCAAAGCCTGAGTTAAAATTTGAGCTAGTCTCGATATATTTTATTGAAGTTATGAAAGTCATTTGATGTATTCCAAAAATCAGCCGTCTAAAGTTATTAGGCAAGACCAAATAATCACATTTTACTTCAATAAAAGCTGATAAAATCATCAAAAATTGATCAGCTCCTATAATAGTACAAATCACAAACACATATGATAAGGTCTATGAATCCTTTACATTTTAATATAGTGATCCTTCTCAATAACAGCCAGTAATAGATCATCCATTGATGTTCAGTTACCGACAAGGTAGTTTTAATTGCCTCACCTGGGGCTGTTCTGCCGTTATATTGTTTGCCACCTTCATATAATTTCATCTTTACAATTGTCCATAGATTTTCGATCGAATTCAAAACAGGACTTGATGTTGGCCATTCCATTATCTTCTCTCCTATAAATCTTATATCCTCAATGAATTCACGGGTAAGTTTAGATACACGAGAAGGGGCTTTGTCATGCATAAATACACACTTCACTTTGAAACTGCAAGACTGTGACTTGTACGATAAATTCTTGGTCATAAAATTGCAATAGCCTGCACTGTTCAGTTTAACTCCTTCATCGAATTTGAATGGTTTAATAATAGTTTGATCGACAATCCCAAACCATATCATAATACTGCCACCTCCTTGTTGAATTATTTTAGCCACATGCACATCTGAATTGGATAAAATCCATCTTTTATCCCATCCATCAGGTCCACCAAATATCACACTAGATTCGTCCGTAAAAATTACTTTAGAAAAGTCAATTTCCTTGTCTCAATTTTAACGCATTAAAATATTTGCGTTAGTGAGAGGAGGCTGCCTAGGATATTTTTTTCAGATCCCAGTTCACAAAGTGTTATGGAGTGGTTTCACAGTGGAGGCTTGTATTTGTACTAAGTCGGTCCTAAAATAGGTTCGACGTACAAAACGTTAGGAACTTGATATAATAGGTAATGACGCAGAGAAATCTAGTTGTGGTCGCTGATACTTTAGTATCCGACTAACGGTCGTCCGGCACCGACTGACTAACCCCCTGAGCGACGGTATTTAGTCACCCCCACGGGGCATCATGGAACAAGGCCGGAATAAGGCCGGCCCGTGGGATCTCGAGCCCGAGCCCGTGGGCTCGGCCAAAAATATGCCCTTTGAACCCCTATAAACGGGTTCAGGATCGGCCCACCTCCCCGAAAGAGAATCCGCCCTTCCGGCAGAGTTCAACCGGTCAGCCGGTCGTCCGACTTCAGACCGAACTCAGACCGACTCACTGAGCGACTGACTCGTTACTCTTACTACCCCTACTTAATATAGGTGGGGGAGTCTATTAACTATAGAATAGGTGTGTTCTATACTATAACACAAAGTATTCAACATCTTTTTGGCTCCCTCAATTCCAGCATTTTCAAAGATCTGGGCGCTCATCAAAAAGCAGTTGTTTCGTTATAACTCGCTTTAGTTTACGTTCTTCGCGAGGAAGAAAGTTCTTAAAGCCTTTTACTTTGTTTCGAGTTCGCAATTTTCAGCAGCCTTCTTTATCGTTCGGTGATCTCTGCAAAGCTCCTTTGATATCTCCAATATGGACATTCCCTCAATCAATAATTTTGTTATTTTCTGTTTTTCAGCAGTTGTTAGATCCTTGCCTTTACCCATATTTCAACATGTATTAGGGGTCAAAAGAAAAAATAGTTTTTATTGCATTTCAGAGGTTTTAAGCTAATATTACTTTAATCTGCATGTTGACTCCAGTCAGTCCATTTTCGTAAATTGCAAATATCTCAAAACTAACCATTAAAATGGCAGAAAATTTAATAAAATGTTTTGGGTGGAAATTAACGAGTTTAAGTTTGACAAATATTGGTTCAAAACCTTTTGCGTTATCGAGGTTTATTTGATTTTCATAATAAGTTCAGACATATTATATATATATATATATATATATATATATATATATATATATATATATATATATATATATATATATAATAAATAATGAGAAACCACGTATACTTTCTTAATATGTATATATAGAAAAGTTGCAACTTAAAAAAATAATAATGTTTTTTATGAAAGTATTTATTTATTTATATATATATTTGATATTTCAGATTGACCTCAATCTTTCTTCCATATATATATATATATATATAAATGAATATTGAAGTCAACACTTAGAGGCGACAGGCTGTTTCATGCTAGATGCAATCGTCAGGCCACTCGTTGATTCGGACCTCGTGGCCTGACAATTTGCCTCTAGCATGAAACAGCCTGTCGCCTCTAAGTGTTGACTTCAATGTTCACTTTATATTTATATACGCTCTATCTCTGATATTGAGCACTTTATCCCATAAATACAGCACACCTTAACAGTATATTTATTCATATATATATATATATATATATATATATATATATATATATATATATACTGTTAAATATACTGTTATATATATATATATATATATATATATATATATATATATATATATATATATATCCTTATTCAAACAAGTTTGATTAATTAATTTAGACATGTTATGCCTATTTGGTTTCGATCCTTTCAAGTACACGGATTCATTTCTTGGTAGCTGTGAAGTACTGATTAAGAAAAATACCAAAATTTTCTTTCAAATAGTTTTTATTTTCCCAAGTACTTTCAATTTCATCTGAGACAATCTCCAGGGGGTTCAACAGATATTTTAACACCCTGAAGCAACTGTAAAACCCTACCCTTTACCCATGTTTCAAAATATATAATAGACAAAAAGAAAAAGTATTTTTTTTTTAGATTTCAGAGGTCTTAAGCTAATATTAATTTAATCTTTATAGTACTTTCAGTCAGTCTATTTTCGTAAATTCCAAATATCTCAAAAAATAACCATTGAAAATAGGAAAACATTTCATTAAATATTTTACTACGGGTGGAAATGGTCGGGTTTAAATTTGATAAATAATGATTCAGAAGTTTTTTTTTGAGTTATTGAGGTTTATTTGATTTACATAATAACTCCAGACATGCTGTAGAGTTGATTTAGACTTTGGAAGGTACGGAAGTAACAATATCCGAACCAAGAAGCAAAAGATAAACCTGAATCCCTGTTCAAAAAACCGGGAAGGAGTGTGATCCGGGCGGTAGGCGTAACTATCTACTCCTATTGGATGGGAGAATAATAATAATTGGTGAATAAAGTTCCGGAATTCAGGCGACGTTAGAAGTTAAAGAATGTTCAAAAGGAATCTAACTTTGACCTAAAAGATCTTCTGTTTATTCTGACAACCTTTTTAATAATGGTTTCGTCATTCTGGTGTAAAATTGATTTTAATGGCTTTGGAATATTTTGCTTATTCTATTATAGAAGAACGATACCTACATAACAGCCTAGAGCAGAGGTCTGCCACCTACGGCACGCGTGCTGCAAGTAGCACGTCACTAATTCCCAATGGCACGCAGCCTCAAATGACATCACGAAGTCCGAACCAATAACTACTACAACACAAAGAAGATATTTTTCTATTTTAATTTTAATATATACTAAAGTATATATACTATATATTACTATATAAAATATATTGTAGAACAGGTATATTGACCTTGACTTATATAAATATACTTATGCTGTTGGGAAAATGAATGATTTTAAAACCCTAAGTCGGTACAAAGTTAGCAAAAGGTTGCTGACCCCTGGATTAGGACATGACCAAACTGTGGCTTAAGAGCCACATGTTGCTCTTTGACCTTTAATGTGAATCTCTTGAAAATATGTTTATTTGTTTATCATCAGGATTTATTTTATTTATTTGGAAAAAAAAAGAGAGATGGTTCTTCCAAAGAATTTCCTGAATACCATGGACAGAATATGGGCAACAAAGAAGTTTTAAGGAAAACAGGAATAATGAAACTTGAAATCAGGGAGTGTTGAAATTTCTGGGATATCTAATGAGGAAAGAATGCCTAGAGCAGAGGTCGGGATCTTATGATACGAAGCCGCAAATGACATCCCGAAGACCGAACCAATAACTACTACAAAGCAAAGAAGATATTTAGCTGTTTCAATTTTAATATATACTAAAGTATTTATACCATATATTACTATATAAACTATGTATACTATATATTACTATATAAAATATATTGTAGAACAGGTATACTGACATTGACGTGTATAAAAAATACGTATGATAAACAAGGTCAGTACATTCAAACCCTCGGTCACGATGACTCAACAAATAGTTCTGTCTACCTTCTAGTGTTGATCATGCTACGTGTTCTGTTTGATTACTCAACATAAAAGTGTTGAAATTTCTGGAACATCTAATGAGGAAAGATGACCTAGGGCAGAGGTCAGCAACCTACAGAACGCGTGCCACAGGTGGCACGTCAAGCAATTTCCAATGGCACGCAGTCGCAAATGACATCACGAAGTCCAAACCAAAAACTACTACAACGCAAAGAAGATATTTAGCTATTTCAATTTTAATATATACTAAAGTATATATACTATATAAAATATATTGTAGAACAGGTATATTGACTTTGATTTGTGTGAAAATATGTATGCTGTTGGCACACTGAATGATTTTAAAACCCTAAATCGGCACATAGTCAGCAAAAGGGGTTGCCGACCCCTGATCTAGATTACAAAAATCAACTACTTACCCGGACAACTTAACGTGTAATAAACCCCGATGACAATTTTGCAAACCTATTAAATCGTCGATAGTATTTTTATTAAATATGAAAACTACATACCTTTGTTGCGCTGTGTCTAACCTTTACGGCTAGTATCCGGGTATTTAACCCATAGAGGTGTTGATATGCCGTTAAACAAAGAGGATGGAAATAAGTCGTCCCTCCACTCTTTATGGCTTTATTTTCGAAGTTACCTTTTTCTAACTTTTGCCTAAAGAGGCAGGACTTACAAGTTAACAGCTGGTTGGAATTGAGAGTTTCTTTCACCTAGACTGGTTGCTAACCAAGGCTATAGGACCCAGTTTACCCATAGCAGGAAATTATTTTTTTTTACATACAATAATCGAATTAAATATATAGATAAAAACCGAGCTTACACATGTAAAAACATAACCAATAAAATACTAAAATTATCAAAATACTAATCTTAACTCGTGAAAATTTCCCTCTTTTCCTATTTGAAATTTCTAATGAAACTTAATTCTTAAGTTAATGATTGAGCAAGCTCATGGCAACTTCTCTGATAATTGCATATCCGTAGAAGTCCATCTCTAGCTTCGGAAAAAAAAAGGGTGTCCTAAAATAACGTATAAACTCTTTAAATCGTTATAACTTATTTAATTCATGTATTTTGACTTGTAAATAAGATTAATAGAGAAAGCATACACATTTAAAGAATTTGAGAGTAAAATATACAAAAAAAAAACATATAAAATTAAATTTAATAAGATAAAAGCTACATGGGGCAATGGCGGAATGTTCATATAATGATGAGTTCACATCAAGTGCTCAAAATGGTTGCCGTTCTGTTCAATACACTTTTCATATCTTGAAGAAATAGACCTAAAAACGTCCAGTATGATTTCCTCTGGTATTTAAGCACATTCTTCTTCAATTGCTACTCTCATTTCAGCAATTGTTTCAGGTTCCCTGTTGTAAACCCTTGTCTTTTAGAAACCCCCACAGAACGAAATCCAGGGGTGTCAAATCTGGTGGGTCTTCAACTGTCCCTCTTCTTCCAATCCATCTGTTTTGCATATTTTCATCCATACAAGTTCTCACTTCACGGTAATGTATTATTAACTATTAATATTTAATACAGTGTATACATTATTTTGGGACATTCTGTATTAAAGCTTAACAACTTTAGCAAAATTCAATAACAATGATCTTTCGATACATGACTGACGAGGCAGATTTTTTTCTCGCAGTAGGTTACCATTTCTTTCTGCGGTAGACCAGTTGCGATCCAAGGCTATAGAACCCGATCTGTCCTGCTATTTACCCATAGCTGGGGGGAGAAGAAGAGGATTCACACCTTTCCCAAGGGTATTAGCACGTAAATGAATGTAATGGCTCAATCCGAGCCGCTATCCATTACTCCACCTACTTTTACGTAGTAAATCCACAAAAAATATATATTTTGCATTTTATTCATAATAATCCGGGTAATCTTCATAATTTTATTGGATTAGGTGTAAATTTTGCCACAAAAGGTAAAGGGTAGGTGCTGATCTATTTTATTCAAGGTAAGGCACCGCCTATTATAATTACCTAAACTACATATATATAGCAGTAATAGTCACTGTTTACAGATTGACCAATCCTTCCCCTCAATCGAAATAAATTTTTCAGGAGCATATATCTTGTCATCCGCAGTCAACAGCTTAGGGGTAAAATATCCGACTGACTCCAATTCAGCCGAGTTTCGATCCTAGCTAGAGGCACAATGATCAGCTGTGGAAACACTCTGTCTGTGGATGGTACTATATATATATATATATATATATATATATATATATATATATATATATAATGTGATCTAATATCCTAAAATAAAATAAATATATATATATATATATATATATATATATATATATATATGAATTTGAGCTAATATCCTAAAATAAAGTATATATATATATATATATATATATAGAGAGAGAGAGAGAGAGGTTCATTAAATAATATAGAAAAGTTTTGTCTGTTTATTTTATGTAAATTCTTTTCCTATCGTCGGATAAACTTAATATATATCATTATAAGCAGAAAATCACAAAATTGATGCATACTTTTAATCCAATCTAAGCTTTCGGCTTACATAAGCCATTACCAAAGATGACAATTACATTACAATATACTGACCAATACACGGACAAAACAATAATGATAGTCTGTTTTTGTTTACATGGAACATTTCAAGCTACGAGAAACTCGTGCATATGGAGACGCTGAAACGAAAATCACACGCAGCTCACACACACACACATACATACATATATATATATATATATATATATATATATATATATATATATATATAACATCCTTCCATCCTTACTCAGGGCAGGCAGACCTTTATGACCTTTGTGACCTTTATATAGTAAAACTGCAAAAATATATACATATATTGAATTTTATGCATAATAATCGGAGTAACTTTCATAATTTTATTGGATTATATGCATATTATATGCCACAGAAGTAAAATGTAGCTGCTGATCTATTTTATTCAGGGTAGGCACTGCCTACATTGCCTACCTAGATATCACATCCCTGGTGTATACCTACTTTTGCAACCACTGTATAAAGGTCTGTAAAAACTAAACAACCCATGTTCACGCGCCATAATACCACGACGACATTGCCTTCACTAACAATAGCAGGAAGCGAACCCGGAGAGAAAAATCAATTACTGATATTTTTAAACAGAAGTCACGTTTGTAATCAAAATTGATATTAGTATATCTAATGAAATAACAGAATATGGGATAAGTCGCAAAAAATGAAATAATGGAAATATTCATTCGAAAATAAAGATAAGTCATTAGATAATGGAAATATAATTAAGGAAAGGATAAAGAAAATATTACAACAAAAATATCATAATCGGAGAGTTTTAAAATGATAGCGGGGGAAAAAATGACGTAAAAAGTAAAGAAAAATGCTGTGAATAAACTCAGAAATAATTTAAGATAATACGGATGGCCGGACGTGTGAAAATAATCATGAAATGATATTCGTATATTTCGTAAAAATGAATTTAAGATAATGGGATGATTAAACAAATGAAAAAAAAATATTATCAGATCGAAAGGAAAGAAAGAACAAAAAAAAGTAATTATTTTTCAAGAGTGTTAATTGATTTCGAGGAAATTTCCTGCTGTTTTTTTTTCTGAAAATATTTGAATGTCGATTTAAAATCGTTTTGAATCAATCATAATAGGTCTTTCTTTCTTTTTTCTATCTATCTATCTATCTATCTATCTATCTATATATATATATATATATATATATATATATATATATATATATATATATATATATATATATATATATATATATATATCGAACTAAGTTCACCCGACTCATAGGTAATTAATCTATCTATCTATCTATCTATCTATCTATCTATCTATCTATCTATCTATGCCAGTCTGTTCATACAAACATATATATACATACATATATATATATATATATATATATATATATATATATATATATGAATCTTGCAATTGTTTCTATCTATGCATCTATCTCATTTTGTTCATATACATATATATATATATATATATATATATATATATATATATATATATATATATATATATATATATATATATCCTCGAATGCAAATATATATACGCATGTGTGCATGCATGTATGTATACCATTTTCTTCATATTCATCTATCTATCTATCTATCTATCTATCTAGTCTCTTCAGATTGATGTATCTCAGTCTCTTCATCTATTATCTATGTATCTAAGTTCTATGTTCTCATTTTGTCTATCTATATCTATATATATACTATCTATATCCGTCAAATATATAGTTTCTATCTGTGTGTATCTATCTCATTTTCTTTATGCATCTATCTATTTTTTCTCTTTATATATATATATATATATATATATATATATATATATATATATCCTCAGTGCAAATATATATACGCATGTGTGCATGCATGTGTGTATGTATACCATTTTCCTCATATTTATCTTAGTCTTATTATTCATATCTATCTATCTATCTATCTATCTATCTAAGTCTCTTCAGATCGATGTATATCCGTATATTCGTATCTATCTATCTATCTATCTATCTATCTATCTATCTATCTATCCAGCTTTCCCATTTTCTTAATGTCGATCTTATCTTTTCATATCTATCTATCTGTCCCAATTTCTTCATGTCTATCTATCGATCTCGTTTTCTTCATATATCTATCAATCTCTCTCTCTCTCTCTCTCTCTCTATATATATATATATATATATATATATATATATATATATATATATATATATATATATATATATATATATATATATATATATATATATTATTATTTTTTTAAAATATGATTCGAAGAAGCTATATATGATTCAACACCTATATATATATATATATATATATATATATATATATATATATATATATATTTCACGTCTTTCTATTTTAATCGACTTGCACAGGATGACTGTATGTACAGTTGAAAGTACTAGCAGAATAAAAAAATGGACCTTATACAACTTGAAGTTATTAAAAACAAGGATCATAACATTCATCCGAGTGATTCGGGGGTTAATGCAACTTTAAAAATTTTGTTTGCGAAGAGCTTTCGCCATTTTATATAATTAACTTTACTAATCTACCTTTTGTATGAATGATTCATTGAAATATATATATATATATATATATATATATATATATATATATATATATATATATAATGGAATACGTAAGTTGGTTATTTAATTTTTATATTCTTATGAACGTTTCGTTACATTTCAAAAAACAAATAACTGACAAAATGTAAGGATATAAGTTCTTTTCTTTTTATAATACTATAAAAATACAGTGGTCAAATTGGATAGGCAGAATAACCATCAGGTTAATATATAGAAACCCATTATATTTTTTTAGAAAATTGCTTTGTTTCCGTTTGGATATCAAACTGGACAATCAAGATAATTTCGAAAACTCTAATATGAAAAGTGTTCGCCCGAAGGCACTATTCAAATTTGATTTACTACGTTCTCTGTAGGACATTCATTCTAGACTATGTTGGATACAACGACGGTTCCCTATACCCAGGGTGACGCAGTTTCGAATCTTATCGAAGATCTCTCGAATATTTAGGCCGGTAGACATAATGAGGCCGCTGCTCTTAAAAAAGGACTTCTCAATCGGTGGTTAACTGGGGCAAGAAATGGCCTGGGTATTTTTATGCGTCCATAACTAAACAGCTTTCATTTAACCATCCTAGAGAAACTTCCCTGTCTGCCATCAGCATGGTTGTTGCTCGACCAGGAGAGAGTCTCACTTCGCCTTCTTTTTTTTAAACAAGACAATATCTTGTCTCCTTTTTAAGATATAGATAGATAGATAGATAGATAGATAGATAGATAGATAGATAGATAGATATCTTATGTCTTTCTTGCTTACTTATTTTCCTTATTATTTTCGGAAAAAAACGCTTGTTTGTAAGTAAATATTAAAAATTGTACTACCCATCATTTATCACCCCCTGATAAGGAAGAGGTTAATCACTAGAGCATTATCATTAGAGATGTGACGAACAAATACTGCACTTTGATCCCGAGTCGATGACTAGGGTGTTAAGAAAAGGGTAATTCGTGTAGCACTCACAGCTCATTCAATGAATGCTGAATGTTTCCTTATAAGGAAACGGGTAATATTACCATTAACATTACAGATGAAGAGAACAGATACAACACTTTGATTACATCCTGATGGCCAAGGAGTGAAGAAAAGCGTAAGGAGTAGCACTGGCTGCTCGGTCAATGAATGCCGAATGTTTCATTATAAGGAAACGGCTAATATTACCATTAGAGATGAGGAGAACAGATACTACACTTTGATTCCAGCCCGATGGCCAGGGAGTGAAGAAAAGCGTAACGAGTAGCACTGGCTGCTCGGTCAATGAATGCCGAATGTTTCATTATAAGGAAACAGCTAATATTACAATTACCATTAGAGATTAGGAGAACATACTATACTTAGTATTTACTCGTCCACCACGGTGACGGGATATGACAGAAACGTACCTGGGCTTAGGCAAAAAAAATTGTGGTGAAATGATTAATATATATATATATATATATATATATATATATAGTAGAACCTCAGTTCGCGAAATTAATTCGTTCCTAGAGACCGTTTGTGACCCAAAATGTTCATAAACCGAAAATATTTCACCCATAGAAATCAATGTGAAATAGATTAATCCGTTCCTGAATGACGTTCGTAACTCGAAATGTTCGTAAACCGAAACTATTTCCTTCATAGGAATCAATGCAAAATGGATTAATCCGTTTCTGAAGGTTTTTCGTAACTCGAGATGTTCGAAAACAGAAACTATTTCCCCCATATGAATTAATGCAAAATTGATTAATCCGTTCCTGAACCCCAGATCATTACTTATTTAAACGTTTACAATTGTACTTTGGACACACAAAACCGGTGAAAATCAGGAAACCTAACACAAAAAGATGAACAAAATACAAAACAGATAAAATATAAAGGAAAAATTATTTAAATTTTTAAAAAAAATTTAAATAATTTAATTTTACCATACCTGTGCCTAGGAAAGTTGTTTAGGTAAGAGGAGGGTCGTGAGGAAGGGGAAGGGGAGAGATATTATTTGGAAAAGGAGTTTCTCTTATTTGTCTCTTAATGCCACTCGACTCTGCTTCAGAGACGCTGGGCCTGTCACTTGGAAAAAATGTCCAATGTCATTTGTTTCTTCTATATTTCTGAGATGATATATTGTAACTATTTACACTATATTATTCTGACTTTTGTCCTCATTTTTCTTGTCACATTCAAGACGTTTCGGCTATTGTACGCCCCGGCATTCTTCAGCGAAGAGTTGTCTGAATTTTGAACAGAACCCAGAATAGTTATTCTGTATGTAAGCAGTAGAAAACAGTTCCACTCGAAAATCCAATTTCTTAGACAAACGTCATCGAACCAATCTTCAGAAGCAATAATATATATATACATATATATATATATATATATATATATATATATATATATATATATATATATATATATATAAAGAAAAGAACAGTAAGATATATAATCCGGTGTGCTTATAGATATTTTTTATTTTTACAAAATAGTGCTCAATGTAAATTTACAGAAGATTAATATTATAAATGTGTAGCGAAAAATACATATTTTAAATCAGTTAATATATATCAGTTAATATATATATATATATATATATATATATATATATATATATATATATATTCTTGCTGCATATGTGGCCTCCTTTTTGTAAATCACTAGTGGGTCTTAAATGCCACTTAAGATTATCACAAACTTTCATAATTGAATCACTTAAGCTGTCAGATCCTCATTCGTCGAAACCGACGCGAGAATCCTTTTATTATTATTATTATTATTATTATTATTATTATTATTATATATATATATATATATATATATATATATATATATATATATTACATGAATCATTCAGACAAAAAGTAGATGAGTAAAGTTAATGATATAAATGGCGAAAACATCTTCGCAAACAAATTTATTAAAGTTACATTAACCTACGAACCACTCGATGAATGTTATGATCCTTGTTTTTAATAACTTCAAGTTGTATAAGGTCTTTTTTTATTCTGCTAGTACTTTCGGCTGTACATACAACCATCCTCAGGCATAGAAATTAATTTGTTTTTTAGTAAATCCAGGTAGTAGCGGGACACGAAAGATTAAATGCGAATCGAAATATGTTGTTTTTTTTTTTTTTAGAAATGTCTTATTGTTAACGGATAAAAAATTTTGGAGTTTGCAGTCACCTCGCTAAGGTTAAATTTTTTTTGAAAATTTAAGAGAGTGCGTTTTTTTTACTAATATGGCAATTTGAGAAATATTTTGTAGTAGGGGTTTATCAGTCAATGTTGCATGAACTAAATTGTTCAGTATATGGAGTAATGTCGTAGCTGTTATCCCGAAATTTTGCACGTCGGATCAGTGGAGTAATATATTGCGGCTCGGATAGAGGAATCGGAGAGGCGAGTTCGAATTCCAGTCGAATCTATTACATTCACTTACGAGAAACCTATGAGTAAATAGCAGGACAGACTGTGTTCCTTAGCCTTGGATGGCAACTAGTATAGAAGGACAATTTTGTATTCACTGGCGGTCATTTGGGGAACTTGTGGCACGTATTGAACCAGGTCTCTGTATTCGGCTCTGGCCCGGCACAAAGCCTTCACCACTATAATCAAATCAAAGGTGTCTGACTTTAGGTTCATAGGAACTGGGTTGCTTGACCCTCATACGTCGATAAATGACGGGAGAGTCCACCATCTTGAGGCATTCGGACGTCTGGTCACACTGAAGAGCTGTGATACATCGAAACTGTACTGTCTGCGAATGACATATATATATATATATATATATATATATATATATATATATATATATATATATATAATAAAATAAAAAGAACAGTAAGATATAAAATCCGGTGTTCTTATAGATATTTTATTTTTACAAAATAGTGCTCAATGTAAATTTACAGAGCATTAATATTATAAATCAATTTTAATTTATAATATATATATATATATATATATATATATATATATATATATATATATATATATATATATTCCCAATTATGTTGTTTCTAAGTGTATCAAACGGTCTGGTTTATTTTACTTAAAGCTTTTCACATTTTTATTGACATTCTATTGTTCTGATGAGCTAGCTCACTGATAAGTCAACCGTAGGAATTTAAGCGTGCTACTAGATTGGCCATTAGGTCTCATTGTTTTACTGTTAAATTAGATGCAACAGTAAGTTCTATTCTAATTGTTTCTTTTCTCGCATGTGCAATTAGTTTCTTGCTTCGATCGCTGTTCTTTTGTTGTCCTTTCTCTTCACTTACGTCTTCTCCTTTTCTCTCACCCTCACCTTTGTGTTTTAGTGGCATTATCGCCTTACCTGTGGTGAATTGATTAAAAAGAAAAAAATAGTGGAAAATGCTTTTAAGAAACTAAGCAAGGTATTAAGTGATCGAAAATTGTCCAGAGAAACAAGGAAAATAGTGTTAAAATACGATGTAATTTCCACTCCCCAAGATGATAGTTGTAATTTAATTGTATAATTTTGTAAACAATGAAAGGATCAAATGATCGAGATGATATTGTAGCGACAAATGTTAAAAACTCCATGAAGAGAATATTAGAAACGAATAAGTTTTAAGAACAACAAAATGGTTTGGTTTATTTTGTTTTACGGCATATCAACAACTCAATGGGTTATTTAATACCGACAAGATTTTTATTGCTGGTAATATTTTTTATCTACCTATCTATCTCAATATATATTGGTTTGCTTTGTTTTACGGCATATCAACCTCAATGGCTTATTTAATGCCGACATTATTTCTATTGCTGGTAATATCTTTTTCAAGAAATGTATTGTTAATATTTTTCCAAAATTTATTGATGGTAATATTTTTTCCAGAAATATATTGCTGGTAATAATTTTTCCAAAAGCGTATTGCTGATATCAAAACCTATTTTTATACTGCCATAGTGTTTTGACCCCTTTTCGGGAGGTTAACTATTTGCCTATAGCTGGGACCCTGTCAGGTGCTACCACCACGGGTCAGGGTAGACCTGGGAACACCAGCAATTAAGTGGTGGTTCCAGGCTCCTCAAAACCTGATCAAAGGCCTTTCTATCGGATGTAGTATATTGTCATACCCAGGACGAAAAACAAACGGTTTCTTAGAATTTTGGAAAGAAGGCTTGGAAAATTTAACACTCACAAAACTTACTGAAAACAGGAAAACCTGAGCAGAGTAGGGTTAACTTCTTAAACAAATATATAACGAAACTATAAAGAGAAAGTGGAAAAATATATATAAGAAAATGAAAGTAACAAAAGAAAGGAAGCTGTGGAGAGCCATGATCTCCCAGATTTTGAAGGTGTGCACTGTGAGTAGTGACAGTCGACGGAACTAGTTTTCCAACGGTCTGGAGTTTTCTCACAGATTTCTTTGTGAAAATGTTTCCGACAAAGTCTTGGGTCTGATTGTCATTAGAGAAAGTTATGCAAATGAGTCTTTTTACAGCAATCGAAAAAAGAAACATACATATCCTGTTCATCTAGTGGTACGCTTAAATTCATAAAGTCTAAGTACCAAAGAGGAAATCTTTTCACCCCAAGCAAGGCGACAAAGCCACTAAGACGCAAGTGATTACTGAGTGTAAAAAAATATAGCAAAAAGAGAAAAACATTATTACGGAGCAAGAACGATAAAAGAACAGAAATTAAGAAGATATAAGATAACGATTGGCATTGCATTTAAATTTTTGAAGATCAAAGGCAATAAAGCCACTAAGATGCAAGGGGTTACTGAGTGTTAGAGAATATGAGAAAAACTACTATTAATGAGAGAGGACAATAAAGAACTGGAATACAGAAGACAGAAGATAACGATTGTCATTGCATTTTAATTTTTGAAAACCAAACTTGACTAGAAAATAAAAATCGAGAAGAGAGTCCCACAAGCGAGAAGTGCGAGAACATAGAACATATGGTTATATCAATTATGTCAACCTAACTGTTAACCGGTGAGACTTCTTCGCAAGTCTTGGACTGCGTTTCAATTCGTATCATGGTGAAGAACTCAACCAAACGATTGCCATGAAAGTATTTATAGATTAGGCACAGAGAAGCAACCTTACGGTGGTGGGAAAGTGACAGCCGAGATGATAGATCAGGACCAATAGTATTGCTGATTCTTCTTTGAATTTTATCAACGCTCTCTCTATATACAGCGGAAGAAGCTGAACATATGTGGTCGCATTAATCTGAGCATGAACGAATGGTAAACTTGTAGATTTTAAGGGAGTTCCATAAGCAAGGCAGTAAAGCCACTAAGACTCAAGGGGTTACTGGGTGTGGAGGAATTAAGAAACAAAAACATTACTAAGAAGCAAGAACAAAAGAAGAATAATCAGGAGGACAGTAGATAGCGATTGACATTGCATTCAAATTTTTGAACATCACACTTGACTGGAAAACAAAAAGCGAGATGTAAGTTCCACAAAAGAGAAGTGCGAGGAAAGTAATTGTTAGCATAGAACTTATTATTAAAGCTAGACATTTTGAATGTAAAATGATGAGACCTAACTGCCAATCTAGTACTGCGTTTGAATTCGTAATGTCTAGGCACAATAGATTGGACGATACATTTGTTAGCAAAAAAAAAATATGGTGTATCAAAAGGACAGTAATAGCCTTTGAACTGTTATTACTGAATACACTGTTGACGCCTTCAACAATGTTTATTGTTTTTTAATGTGATTATTAGAATATTAATAAAACAAACATGAAAGCAGATTTTCTTTATTCATGAGAACTAACAACAAAGATGTTAGACATTATTTTTTATTTGACTGGAGAAAAAAAATTAGCAAATAATAAATAATGCATTGTAGCTTATATATTTTGGTAATTTTGTAAATAAACATTGCCGGAGAATTCAACAGTGTATACAGTAATAATATCTATGTCAAGGGAATAACTGAACTTTCCTTTCTTTTTTGTGTTAATCATTTTTTTCGCGTTGACCATAAAGGTTAGTCATTACCAAATTGACATAATTAATTTGTTACCCCAAACCGAAATCATTTATGAGTGAATAATTTATTTCCAAACATTAAAGGTTTGATGAAATCCTAACAGATTTACTTTCATGAAGGGAAGACATTTGCAATCTTTACTCTTCGTATCTGCAAAAAGACAACGTCAAAAGGACGGTTTTCCCTTGACAGCGCTATTATTTTAACTACCTTTACTCCTTGACAATGTTTATTGTTTTAAAAAGCGATGATTAGAATTTTAATAAAACCTAACCACATGAAAGAGAATTTTCTACATTTTTTTTGTTCATGAAAATCGACAACAAAAATAATAAATCGTATGTATTTATTAGATTGTTCATTTACACTATTTACTTTTAGATTACGTACTGGAACAGTCGGCAAAACATCGACTAATCGATTCGAACTTTATAAAATGGTAAATAATAAGGATTTACACATATTTTAATAATTTAGTAAATGTTTATAAATTTATGAATAAAAAATATTTTCGGATTTATTTCTTTATAAATTGGTAAATGATAAATATTTCTTTGCATTATTTCTAATTGTATTAGTCTTTAGAACATTGTAAATATAAAATTATTCTTGTAAATAAACAATCTAATATATAGTGTTTAATACTTTTGTTGCAAATACTTAAGAATAAAAAAATGTATAAATTCACTTTCATCATGTGTTTAGGTTTTATTCCAATTCTAATCATCGCTTTTTAAATCAATAAACGTTGCCTTGGAGTGAAGGTAGTTATAATAATAGCGGAGTCATGGGAAAAACCGTCGTTTTGACTAGTTTTTTTTTTTTTTTTTTTTTCTTGGTTTAAGATAATCAATAAATTTTTATCTAATGTTCATAATTTTATCTAATATCTATAAAGGAAGATATTTGTACAAGAATTAATGTGTTTACAAGTTTGGTATGGCGTATGTGCGTGTAGAAAAATTGACGCATAGAATCAAAATGATTGGCGTCCCCGGTACTGTGCAGTAATAGTTTTCTATTAGGATAGCTAACTAACTGTTTACACCCACTGCAAGCGCCAGTTCTTTATTTAGTTATTTAAAACATAATCTCGTCTGGTATAAGGACATCATGACGTGGGGGCTGTGAAGATTGAATACATTATATAAGTGAATTGATTATTGGGATGAATTTCCTAACAATGACGACACGGCGATGTACCCGGGTTATTTACGGAATGAACAAAATCGCATTATCTAGTCACACACGCAGTAACTGAATGAAGCAGTCGGGAACGAATTATCTGCCCTTATTTATAATTACGCACACACAGTTGAAGCATTTTTATCAACGTACATTTTAAATATTATCCATATGCTGATCGCTATCTACTTATTGTTTGTTTTCCTTATTTATTTCGACGTTTTTTATTCGTTCCTTTGTGTATTCCATAATTCTTATTATATTTAGATTTCTGTCGAATTTTCTTCTTTCTACTTAGATTTAATGTTGTCTTTTTTTTATTCTTTAATTTCATATTTTTAAATTCTCCAAGTTTCATTTATTTTCTTCATTTGTTTTTCTTATTTAATAATTTTTTTTTATTTTCCTTTTTCTTTATTTTAATTTACATTTTCAACAATATTTCCTCCTTTTTTTTGTTTTCTTTTTTATTCAATGATTTTTTCTTTTTTTTCTTTTCTCCAGTTCTTCATTTCTTTTTTATTTCTTTTTTTCGTTCATATTTTTTATCATTTCTTTTTTTTTTCCCATTTTCGCGTTTTATATTTTTCATTTTCTTCCTTTATTTTTCTTCTTTCAATATTCATATTTTCTTTCTTTTATTTCTTTCTACATTTTTTTTATCTTCTCCAATTCTTCAATCTTCTTTGTTTTCATTATTTCTTTTTTCCGTTTCTGTCTTCATTTATTCTCTTTCCTTTATTTTTTTTTTCATTCTTTTTCTTGTGATTTTTTTTCTATTCTTTCTGTTTTGCTTCTTTTTTTTTTACCTTTATTTTACCTTTTCACCAGTGGTTCCATCTTGTTTTTCATTCATTCATTCATTTTTCCTTTTTCATTTCCTTTTTTTCTCTTATTCTTCATTTCTTAACTCATTTCATTGTCTCTTTCTTCTTTTTTTCCTGCGTCCTTATTTTCCTTTTTTTTCTTCTTTCTCTTTTTCGTTCTTAAATTTTATCATGTCTTTTGTCCGTTTTTAGTTTATATTCTTTTTATTTTCATCGGTTTTTTCTTCTTTGTATTTTCATCCTTTCCTTTTTTTATCTTTACTTCTTTTAATTTTTCTTTCTTTTCTGTTTCATTTTTCGACATTTTGGCTTTTATTTTACCCTTTCACTAATGTTTCTTTCTTTTTTTATTCATTCATTTTGCCTTTTTGATTTTTCCTTTTTTTTTCTAATGTTATCTTTTTATCAGTTTTTCATTCTTTTTTGTTTTGTTTTTTTTTCATTTATTTTTTCCCTTTTCTTTATTTTAATTTACTTTTTCACCAGTTTTTCTTCCTTTTTGTTTTGTTTATTATTCAATAATTTTTCTTTTTTTCTTTCATCCAGTTTCTTTCTTCTTTCTTTTTTTCGTTCATATTTTTATCATATCTTTTTTCCGTTTTCACGTTTATATTTTTTATTTTCTTCCTTTTTTTTTTCTTCTTTCAATATTCATATTTTCTTTCTTTTATTTCTTTCTACATTTTTTTTATCTTCTCCAATTCTTCAATCTTTGTTTTCATTTATTCTTTTTTCCTCATTTTTTTTTTCATTCTTTTTCTTGTGATTTTTTCTATTCTTTGTTTTTATTTTATCTTTTCACAAGTTGTTACATCTTTTTATCATTCATTCATTTTTCCTTTTTCTTTTTTGTTCTTTTCTTCTGTTCTTCATTCCTTCCACTTTTCATTCTCTCCTTTTTCTTCTTTTCTACATCCTTATTCTCTCTCTTTCTATTTCTTTCTTCTTTCTCTTTTTCTATTTCATGTTTTTTTCCTTCTACTTGACTATATTTTCTTCTGTTTTCTTCTTTCTATATTAAACCTTTTCTTTCTTCTATTTTATTCTATATTTTCTTTTATATCTTCAGTTCTTCAATCTTGTTCGTTTTCATTCTTTCCTTTTTCCGTTTCTATCTTCATTTATCCCTTTTCAAACAAGTTTTTCATTCCTTTTTCTTTTCATTCTTTAATTTTTTTCTGTTTTGCTTTCGATTTTTTTCATTTAGCCTTTCACTAGTGTTTCCTTCTTTTTTTTTATTCATTCATTTTCCCTTTTTTGATTTTTCTTTTTTTATTTTATCTTTTTTTTACCAGTTTTTCATTCTTTTTTGTGGTTATTTTGTTGATTCATTTTTCGTTTTTGCTTTTTCTTTTTTCTTTTCTCCTTTACATCATTCCTTCATATTTTCATTCTTTCCTTCTTCTATTTTTCTTTCATTCTTATTTTCCCTTTTTCTATTTCTTTCTTCTTTCTCTTTTACGTTCATACATTTTATCATGTCTTTTTTTTTCCGTTTTCGCGTTTATATTTTTTATTTTATTCAGTTTTTTCTTCTTTATAGTTTTCATCCCCTCCTTCTTCTATCTCTTTCTTTTTTCTCTTCTTCTTTTTTATTAAGTTTTTCTTTTTTTTTCTTTTCATTCATTTCCATCCGTTTTCTTTCGCTTTCTGATTTTTCTTGTTTTTCCTTCACTCTTTCACCAGTTTTCTTTATTTTTTTTGTTTTCATTTCCGTCTTTCCTTCCTTTCTTCCTTCATTTATTTCCAGATTTTTTAACTCCTTCTTTTCTCCATTTCTTCGTGCATTCTCTTTTTTTCATTCTTACTTTCCTTCCTATCTTTTTTTTCCTTTTCGTCTTTCTATATTTCTACAGTTCTTCATTCTCCTACGCTTTCATTTTTCCTTCTTCCAGTCTTTCTACATTTTTAATTTTTTTCTTGTATTTTTGTTACTTCTTTTCTCTGTTTCTTTCCTCCAATATATTTTTGTTTTCCGTGTTTTTATCTTTCAGTTTTTCCTTCATTCTCGTTTTCATTCTTTCGTTCAGCCATTTCCTTCTATATTTTTTTTTCTCTCGTTCGGTTTCTGGTTCTTTCTTTTTATTATTCTTATTTTATTTCATACCTTTTCCCTTTTTCACGTGTGGGTTTTTCTTCACTATTAGGTTGGTGCAAAAATAATGACGTAATAATGTCGTTTTTGACCTTAAAAATACGTCAAAAACGACATTATTACGTCATTATTTTTGCACCAACCTAATATATTTCTTCATTCTTCATCGCTTTCATTCTTCAACTTCTTTCTATATTTAATTTTTTCTTTCCACCTTTATTTTCTTTTTCCTATATTTAATTCTTACATTTTTTTTCTTTTTTTCTCAATTTCTTATTTGTATTTTTCTTTATCCACCTCTTCATTCTGTAAAAGTTTCATATTTTCTTTTCTCTGTTTCTACGTTTTAAAATATTTTTTTCTTTTCTCCGGATTTCACTTCTTCCTATTTCTATTTTGTACTTTATTTGCTTTCTATTCCCCCGCCTTTTCGAGTTTTCATTCCCTAGCTTTTCCATTTCTTTTCCCCTTTTCTCTCTATCCTCCATTTCTATTTCTCTCCCTTTTTTTTTCACTATTTTTCTTCTTTCATTTTAGGATTTTTTTCCTCTTCTCCAGTTTTTCCTTCTTCAGTTTCATTCTTTTTTTTTTCATTTCTCTCTTACTGCATTTTTTAAATTCGTTTTTCGTTTTTGAATTTCTTCATCTGCATTTTCTATTTTTCGTTTTTTTTATTATTTTCTCCTGCCTTTCTTTCTATTTTGTTTTCATTTTTCCTATCTTCATTTCTTTCTATGATTTTTAATTTTTCTTTTCTCCATTTTTCTTTCTACCTTTCTTTCTTTCTCACTTTCTTTCTTTCTCACTTTCTTTCTTTCTGGCATTTCGTTTCCTTATTTGTTTTAACTTTTACTTTTCTTCAATTTTTTCTGTCGTTCTTAATTTCTTTCTTTCCTTCTTTTTTCTTTCTTTCTTTCTTTCTTAAACTTCTTTATATTATATTTATGTTTTAATTTCTGCTTTTCTCCAGTTCCTCCTTCTATGCCATTTTCATTCTTTCTTTCATCCATATTATTCTTTCTTTCTTCTTTCTTTCTTTCTTTCTTTTTATTTCCTTCTTTCATGCTTTTTCATTTCCTTCTTTCTTCTATTTATTTCTTTATTTTCATTTTTTCCTCTCTTTGTTTTATCCGATGCTTTTTGCAGATTTATTTTTCTTTTCTTTTCTTTTTTTTATTTTTTCTTCGGTTTTTCTGATTTTCCTTTCCTCCTTTTTTTGACATTTTTAGACAAAAAATTCTACATACACGTAGATAGATAGATAGATAGATAGATAGATAGATAGATAGATAGATAGATAGATAGATAATGAAAGGACTGAGATGGACAGCTAGATATGAAGAGGATAAGACTCATAGTTATTAAAACAGATAGATAGATAGATAGATAGATAGATAGATAGATAGATAGATAGATAGATAGATAGAAAAACAAGAAAGAAAGAAAGAAGTTGAAATAGATAGATAGATAGATAGATAGATAGATAGATAGATAGATAGATAGATAGATAGATTTAAACAGACTGAGATAGATAGATAGATAGATAGATAGATAGATAGATAGATAGATAGATAGATAGATAGATAATGAAAAGAAAGAAAGAAAGAAAGAAAGAAAGAAAGAAAGAAAAATGTGCTTCTGAAAGTTGAACTTCCTGGAGATGATTATCCTTCCCAATAAAATTGATGCCCTCGTGTTGGTATTACACTGGCGTCAGGCTTGCTTTCTGGCCGACTGCGCCTCTTCCTCAGCATGTATTGGCCCTTTTGTGTTGTTGTGGTTGTGACACCTGCTCTTAAATCCTTACACCCACGCAAAATTATGCTTCTGAAAGCGGAAATCCCTGGAGATTATGATCCTTCCTAATAGAATCGATGCCCTCATTTTGGTAAAACACTAGCGACAGGCTTGCTTTCTGGCCGCTTGTGCCTCTCCCTCAGCACGTAGTGGTCCTTCCGTATTTTTGTGGTAGAGGCCCCTGCTCTTAAATCCTTACACCCACGCAAAATTATGCTTCTTGAAAGCAAAAATCCCTGGAGATGATGATCCTTCTTAATAGAATTGTTGCCCTCATTTTGGTAATACACTGGCGACAGGCTTGCTTTCTGGCCGCTTGTGCCTCTCCCACAGCACGTAATGGCCCTTCTGTGTTTTTGTGGTAGGGGCCCCTGCTCTTAAATCATTTTATGTCACCGAACGCGAATAATTTACCCAAAATTTATTTCGGCGTTAATATTCCAAAAAGACAGGAGAGTGCTTAAATACCGACCGATGTTAACTTTATGTCAAACCTATTTTTCTAGGCAATTACTGATATTATGCGTGCGACAGAAAGAAACACGATAAAGAAATTAAAGAGAGCGACAAGACGACCAATTAAATTTAATAAAATAACAAAATTATTTAAACAAAATAAATTTTATTTTAATTTAGTGTTTTGGCCAGTGGGCGAAAAGGAAATAAAAAAAAGTTCACCGACAAGAAGTTAGAATTAATTCAAAGTAACTTTAGTTAGGGATTACTGTTTTTCGTACTATAGTTATACAGCCCATGAAACAAACAGCTCAGAATCAGATTTCTACAACAACTGACTTTGCCAGCCAACTCGCTTAATTTTTACATCAGCCGACGAAAGCTGATATTGTTAAAGCAAAAGTATCCCTATTTTAACTGTTCGTTGTTTTAGAAGTTTTCGTCGTTGTCACTGCACTCTCCACATGATCAATTTAAAAACAGGATCCTTTTGTTCTACCAACAATTATTCGGCTGATAAAAAAAACTTTTAAACCACAAAGACAAACAATTATATTCCTTCAATTGGGAAATATCCCTTAGAAGCTGAGAGCATACCTCATGTTATGGATAGTCTATCAATAATTTGATCAAATGAGCAACATTGATTATACAAAATAAAATTGAAAATTTGTTGTAATTTCATAAACCTCATTTCATACCCATTGATTTCAAAGTTGTTGTTTTCACAATTGTTTACTTTACATTAGAATGGTTCTAAAACTTGCATTCATTTATTTTCACAGTGCGCGTGTGTGAGTGTGTGTATTGTGTATATGTGTATGTGTATACTCAACTCGTCTGATAAAAAAAGTTTGAAACTACAAAGACATTGCATGGTATTCAAGTGGGAGACACTTCTTAAAAGCTGAGTGCACACCCCAAGTTATGGATATTCTGTCAATAATTTCATCAAACATGCAACCTTGGTTATACAACAAAATGGAGTATCTGTCTATATTTCTGAGATGAGGTATTATGTACATTATTTACATTATTACGACTATTGTCCTCATCTTTGTCGCCATATTTATTACAAGGTTCCGGCCTTTCAGTATCTGTCTATATTTCTGAGATGAGGTATTATGTACATTATTTACATTATTTGGACTATTGTCCTCATCTTTGTCGCCATATTTATTACATCCTTCAGTATCTGTCTATATTTCTGAGATATCCTTCAGTATCTGTCTATATTTCTGAAATATCCTTCAGTATCTGTCTATATTTCCGAAATATTTTTCAGTATCTGTCTATATTTCTGAGATGAGGTATTATGTACATTATTTACATTATTTGGACTATTGTCCTCATCTTTGTCGCCATATTTATTACATCCTTCAGTATCTGTCTATATTTCTGAAATATCCTTCAGTATCTTTCTATAGAAATATCCTTCAGTATCTTTCTATATTTCTGAGATATTTGTACATTATTTAATTCAGACTAGTGTCCTCATCTTTGTCGCCATATTTATTACATCCTTCAGTATCTGTCTATATTTCTGAGATATCCTTCAGTATCTGTCTATATTTCTGAATATCCTTCAGTATCTGTCTATATTTCCGAAATATTTTTCAGTATCTGTCTATATTTCTGAGATGAGGTATTATGTACATTATTTACATTATTTGGACTATTGTCCTCATCTTTGTCGCCATATTTATTACATCCTTCAGTATCTGTCTATATTTCTGAAATATCCTTCAGTATCTTTCTATATTTCCGAAATATCCTTCAGTATCTTTCTATATTTCTGAGATGAGGTATTATGTACATTATTTACATTATTCAGACTAGTGTCCTCATCTTTGTCGCCATATTTATTACATCCTTCAGTATCTGTCTATATTTCTGAGATATCCTTCAGTATCTGTCTATATTTCTGAGATAATAAATATGACAACAAAGATGAGGACAATAGTCCAAATAATATAAATAATGAACAAAATGGAGGAACACTCAAAAATTTGTTGTAATTTCATAAACCCCATTTCATACCTATTTGTTTCAAAATATATTCTCTCATTTTCACAATCATTTACGTTGCATTGTAATGGTTTTAAAACTTGCATTCATTTATTTTCACTGTGTGTCTATACATTGTGTATATATGTATGTGTATATTCAACTCTCCCGTCGAATTCAACGTATGAGGGTCAAGCATACCTGTTCCTAGGAAACCAGCAGCCCGACACCAGCACATGAGATCTGATTATAGTGAAGAACCATCCACACTTTTTGAAGGGCTGA
>CAHIKZ030004049.1:392500-460000 GCA_903632075.3 Acanthosepion pharaonis
TAAATTTTATTTTGATACTAAGGAGTAAATCGTTGTGTCATCTGCATTGATACTTAATTGGGAACTGATGACATCGCGAACACATGCCAGCCCATTTTTATTTATTAAACACTGTATACTATATCTATCGGCCTGCGCATTCGAGAAATTTTAGTAAAAAAAAAGTTGCCCCCCCCCACTTTTTGTAGGAGTAATACGCCTTTTGATCCAGTGTACTTTAACGATCCAAAACGAATAACGTCGCAGAAAGCGGTTTTTCCCTTTTTATGGAAAGCTCACCTTTTCCACCCAAGATTATTTTCGCGAATGTTTCATGTCTGGTCTATTTCGTATCCGAAAAGCAAACAAAGCAATTTCTAAAGAATTAGTGGATTTATTATGTAATCCGACATTTTTATTACTTCAAAAGTTATTATAGTTGATATTTTATATTTGAAGTCTTTCAAATATAAAATATCCGTTATATACGTTTGAAGTAATATTACATATATGTATATAGGGACCCCACACCAGAAAAATACCCCTTAGCTAACATAGAGTATAATGCGGAGGACAAAATCTACCAAATTTTAGTGTCTACCCATTGTCCCAGTGCAACTATAGAACTACTAAACAAAGGCCGATTAGTAAGGAAACATATTTCACCGATAAGTCCAAACCCATACTTAATTCATTGCATAAAATAAACTCTACCAAATTCTCCATAACATAAGCGAGATATATAGCCAGTTACGCCCCTTGATTTTCATCTTTTTTATTTGTTCAAAACGTAAGCGTCAACACGTGGTGATAGAAACAGTTAAAAACTCTTTGGAAGCTAAGCGAAACAGGTTAAAGTAAAAAAAGGGAAAAAAAGGAAAATCACAAATTATTTTTCAAAGAAACAAAACTGAAAATTCTTTGCAAAAATTCATATAAGTAAATATCACTATATTAAATATCAGGTGGCTTTTCTTACAATTCTCATTTTAGTCTAACAACATTTTGTACATAATCTTTCTAACATAATCTTATATATATATATATATATATATATATATATATATATATATATATATATATATATATATTGCGTATAACTTGGCAGCATGTTTTCATTAAGATATGTAAAATTAAATATTTTAGACAAGTTTTGTCTTCTCATTTTTAATAAGATCATTTCGTAATGACCGACAATGTTCTAAGTGTCCTTATTAAAGGAAGAAAGAAAATTATCATGTTGAAGTATATTCATTTTATTTCGACTCCTTTCGACATTAGCGCAATGTCGTCATCAGTTTTTGGGGTTTTTTTTTTGTTTTTTTAAGACAAAAATATTTCGTTCATCATTTTCCTCAGACAAAATTGTGTTGTTTATCTGCAAATTAAATTTCCATGCGTGAAGTGAAAAAAAAATTTACACTTGCCTGAGGAGACCTGGCGGTGGAAACCAGGATTGCGTTTTAGGCAATTCTTAAATATCTTAGCTCTACATATTCAGCTTTGAATTTTGTATTGAGCACTTTTTTGCTGTCTATACATATTAGGAACCTTCTCTTTTTAGCTTTCCGTTTATATTTCAATCTTCATATATATATATTCATATATATATATATATATATTAAAATATTAAAAATATTAAAAATTTATCTCCTTGAGACAACTATAACCTACTCTCTCTGTCACACACACACAGACATATATATATATATATATATATATATATATATATATATATATATGTTTCATTAAACAGATTAAAATAACAAAACCTTAATAATAATAAAGAAAAACCTAACACTTAATAATATTAACTACGAACACGGCCACAATGTGCTGTTTTCGGAAAATTAAACATCTGTTTAGCATTAAACACAAACACACAAACGCACCCAATCAATTATATTGAAAAAAATAAAATAAAATCATCCTTGATAATGGCTAAACGTATAGCCGAAAGCGCTTGGAATTATAAAACATTTGGACAGTTTCCACACATTCTGTACCCCAAAAAGAAAATACTTATTCGAACGCAATAAAAAGTATATAAAAAGCGTAATCGTAGTACCTCGTCTGTCGTTTTTAATGAAACATGCATAAATGAAGGATTGCTGCCTAAATATACAACTATCAAATATATATATATGTATCGAGGGAAGAAGAAAAATATGTTCATATTTCGTGAGTAGGTGATTTTCAAGCTTACATTAAAACTTTCAAAACTGACATCTTGTTGACTGCTGCAAACAATCTTCTCACTTCTTTCTCCATATCTCTCTTTTTATCGAACAAAGCTCAGCTTTATAACTCCCTATCTCTCTATGCCTCTCTCTCTTTCTCTCTTTTTTTCAATATATTTTTTATATATATATATATATATATATATATATATATATTGGAAAAAGAGAGAAAGACGTGAGAATATATATATATATATATATATATATATATATATATATATATATATATATATATATATATATATATATTCTAAGAGCGTCCCTCTTTTATTATGGAGTGAACACACACGCAGGTACACTTGTCCGTGCACGCATGCGCATGTGAAGACATCATCCTCATTGTATTGAAACCTTCTCAGACCCTCTGCTGTTTAGCTTCAACAGGGATATGTTTTATGTTAGACATTTCACTGGCTTGCAAACGGACGTCACGACATCACCGCGAGAACTTGACAAACGAGAATAAAACTCAATCTCGCAAGCAATTTGTACGAGTTAGGCCCAAACCAAAATGGCCGACCGTCCAAGCCAAGCGAAGATGGCGGCTGAAGACAGGAAAAGGAAGAGAAAATCGGTAACTGGCGGGGAAAAAGCAGTTAGTGGTGGCGGGAACGGGGGTCAGGCTGTTAGTCTTTGTCGAGAAAAACGTCATCACTCTTAATTGGGATTTGGTTCGAGTTTTGGCTGGGATGAGGTGAAGGAAAGGGGTTGTTTGGAGATGAGGCGATGGTTGGGTTTGGGGTGGTATAATAAAAGCAAGAAAAAGGGAACATTCACATCGAAGCGTGGAAAATGGATGTCCAGAAAAGAAAAAAAATAGATGATGCCGTCTGAGGGCCAAAAGTGGTGTTCTGCCCGAATGAATGTCTGGTAGTCGAGAGGCTGAACAGGGAGTGCGTGAAAACAAATGAAAATGAAAAAGAAAACATTAGCTACGAATCTTTCTACAGTTGGGTGTACAGAAATAAATCAATTTAATTTTATTCATATTTTCTGTTTGTCGCCATGATAGAGAGATGTGGTGTGGACAGGGGAATCAACACTGCATGATGACTGTCAGCGTCACGCCTCAATTGACCTTCAGAGAGTTTCAAGGATACTTGGGGTATGATATTCAGATGGTTGTAAGATTGCTTAAATCATAAAACTTACAATCAGCATGCTGTATTGATTTTTATGTACGCACACTTTCTATATATACACGCTCCATCTCAGATACTGAGCAATATTCACCTATAAATATAGCAAATTTTGAACAATATATATATATTTTATTCAAACATATCTGCTCTGAATTTTACATTGAGATCTCTGGATATGAAACCTCCTCAGGTCTACCCATACGGATTACCTAAATTTTAAACTATATATATAATATATATATATATATATATATATATATATATATATATATATATATATATATATATATATATGAAATGCACAAAAGTCCGACAATTATTTTAAGATATTTTTATGTTTATACGTTCTTTTTATAAATACAAATATTTAAGTACAGTGTAACCCGGATATAAGAGACCCGGATATAAGAGAAACCCAGATATAAGAGAGATTTTCTCTGGTCCCAAATTAGAGCCTGTGTTAATGTATATAAAATAGACCAAACCCTGGATATAAGAGAAACCAGGATATAAGAGACTTCTTCTCCGGTCCCGACAACTCTCTTATATCCGGGTTACACTGTAAATGCTCTGTTTATAATAATCAGTATTAAACAACATTTACCGGCCTGAATGTCCGAGAAATTTTCATAGAAAATATGCGTCCTCCGACAGGAATCGAACCTGTATCCTATACGGAACCGTCATATAGCCTGACATAAAAAAAAATGTCTTGAAATAATTGTCGGACTTTGTCCATTTCATAATGTGTGACGTCATTTGTTTACATTTGGATACGCATCTAGTAGATATGAATGTATGAGTGTGTGTGTGTATATATATATATATATATATATATATATATATATATATATATATATATATATATATATATATATATTTCTATCAGAAGAACAGTCCACTTCCAATTTTAAAATTTGAAGCAGAAAACCTACCTTCGTCATCCATTTCACGGCTGTGAACCAATAACCAAGAAGCTCAAATCAAGTCCCAGCTTTCTTCATTCAGTCGAAGCAAAGAACTACACAGCTCCTAGTCAGAAATTTAATTAAGAGCGTAGAACATAGGCTCTCTCTCAGCCCTACGCAATCCTAATACCTCCAGTGATACCTGACCCTTCTAGTCCTGCCTGTATCACCTCCGAACAGCTGTTGATCGCTGTAGAGCCAAACTTCAAAAATGGTTATATATAACCGATGCTGATTCCAACTACCAATGAGGGCAATCACAGACTATGGAACATCTTCTAGTTTGTCCCAATCTTGAAAATCAATGCACACTTAACGATTTTGAAACCTTAACATCCCAGCCAAGGCTCTGTGTGCAACACTGAATCGGTTTGGTCTAGTGGATCGATAAGATCAACAGAATATCAGCTAATAATAAATCTTTGTTGGTTTTCTAGTTTTCTTCGAATTGTCTCGCTGTAGATAATAAATCACGTGGGAAAACTTACGTTTCTTTTAGTCTTTTTTTATATATATATTGATATACTTACTTAACTATAACTTAAGTCGAATCCATTATATTCACTTACGTGCTAATACCCTTGGGAAAGGTGTGAATCCTTTTCTTCTGCCTTCAGCTATGGGTAAATAGCAGGACAGACTGGGATCTATAGACTTGGATGGCAACTGGTCAAGGAGAAAGTCAACTCTGAATTCAAAACCTGCGGAGAGTCGTTTGGGGACCTTTGTGGCACGTAGTGCACCAAGTCTCTGTATTCGGCCCTTCAAAACCTTCACCACTAGAATCAAATCTCATGTGCTGGTGTCTGGGATGTCGGTCCCTAGGAACTAAACTGCTTGACCCTCATACGTCGAATACGACGGAGAGTCCCTATATATATATATATATATATATATATATATATATATATATATATATATATATATATATGACGATTGCGACCAGCATGAAAAATATAATAATCAAATCTCATGTGCTGGCGTCGGGCTGTCAGTTTCCTAGGAACTGATCTGCTTGACTCTCATACGTCGAATTCGACTGGAGAGTATATATATATATATATATATATATATATATATATATATATATATATATAATATAAAATATATATGAAAAAAACAGAAAAAACAAAAATCTGAATATGCAATTATGTAGTATTAATGTTAAAATAAAGTCGACGTCGGACGTTTCGGTCTATTTAAGACCATCTTCATGGACATTTTCATTTAAACATAATTAACATTAGAACTTATAAAAATTTAACACAAAAGACGATGGACATAAGAGCCCAACTAATCCAAACAGATAACTGAAATTTTATACAGATCAGCGTTAACATTAATACTACATAATTGCATATTCAGATTTTTGTTTGTTTTTTCTGTATTTTTCTTTCATACTGTCGGATCTATATCCATATATTTGCTCACATATATATATATATATATACTCGCTGTAGATAATAAATTCCGTGGGAAAACTCACGCTTCTCCTAGTTTTTTTTTTTTTTTGATATCCTTACTTAACTAGAACTTAAGTGGAACATCTACGACAAACTCAAGCTCATTCCTGACCTCATTTAGAACTCACATGGGTCATCGCTAAAGGTGCTGCAAAAATAGTCGGTTTCTTGTACCGTTCTAATAAATATCTGATTCCTTCTGCCATGTTCTAGCTTTATTAGAGTCAGATCAGACCAAATATTGTTTACGCTTTGATGATTTATCTTCCACCCTACAACCCATTTCCCCCAGACGAAAAGTTCCTAACTTTTTCTGCTATACTACCATTATATCCATAACAGATGTTCAGACAATTTAGTCTTTATTTCTACCAGTTCAAACCTTCACACTTAATGCTATGCCACGTACACAGAGTTGAATCATATTCATTCCATTCATATTCCATTTGTAAGGAGGCAGTTCCCCTCAGACAGCTGACCTGTTACTTTGTGAAACAGACTTCCAAGGGAATGCTTCCTCCGATCTCAACCTCTTCAAATCTTGGCTCGGCGGTTTGCTGGCGTACATATCTTCCCTCCTTGTACGCTCTTATACCAACCACATTTAATGACACTCTAACTTGAGTGGCTCTTGGATCTTTTATTAAGTAAATAGTATAAATAGTATAAAAATTCTCTGAGCCCTACACTGGAGGCAGTCAGAGGCATTCTGTAGGGCTCAGAGAATTCTGATCTTGTCTGAATCGCTTCTCAACTGCCGTTGGTCGCCGTATAGCCAACCTTCAGAAATGGGGATATGCTACCGACATTGATCTCAACTGCCAATGTGGACAATCACTCACTATGACACGTCTTCTAGCTTGTCACAATCGTGAAGATTCATGCACACTTAAATATCTTGAAACCGTAACACCTCCAGGCAGGGTCCTGTGTCCAACACTGGACGAGAACGTTGTAACAACTCGATAAGAACATATATATATATATATATATATATATATATATATATATATATATATATATATGGGGTCTGTAAATATATTGATAAAATAGGACATAACCGTTATATTGATGATCCGAATTTCTTTAGTATTTTTAAAAAACAGTGCTCGATACACAAGTAGAGCCTAGATTATAACTATTATTTATTTTTAAATATGATTCATGAAATATAGTAAAAATATGATTCATGAAACATGGTAATTCCTGTGGAGCGATGAAATCATATTTTTAAAAAATATTAAAAAATATTGTCTTTTTCTACAGGTTAACTCGGAGAAAGTTTTCATATATATGATAGAAATTATTAGGCCGTTTTGAGACAATCAGAATTAAGTAATTCATCGAGTCTAGAAGAAACCTCAGAAAAATGCAGAAAGCACTGTACGACCGTTTCGTCCTATATTTGGGACTCATCAGCAGTGCGCATCCATATATATGTTATACATCTATTATATATAATATATATATAATATTATATATAATATATATTATATATCAAATACATATCATTCATATATATATATATATATATATATATATATATATATATATATATATATATATATATATAATTATTATATTTGAGATAATTATAATTAAGTAATTCATTAGGATTAGAAGAAACCTCAACAGAATGCAGAAAATATATATATATTAGCTCTGTATTCACATTGAGCTCTCAGGATTTCATCCTCCTGGAATTACCTATCTGGTTTACCAGGTTCTTCGTAATATATATATATATATATATATATATATATATATAATTACCTAATTTTCGGGTTATGGGTTGGTTCGGAAGACAGGGGAAGATTAGAGATTAAGAAATTGAATCCAGAGATATATATGCAGAACAGTCTTCCCAAGAATATATATAAATATATATATATATATATATATATATTATTATATATATATATATATGGTGGTAGTAGGATGTAGAATATTATCCGAACAAAAATGGAAATAGTGAGACAAAGAGCAAAAGCTTTTTTTCTTTTTCTTTTTTTTTTTTTTTTTTTTTTTTTTGACAAACAACGTCTTTCGCCTTCGTGTGGTAGTCAGTTCAAAAATGAATGACAAACCTGAGAAAAGTGATTCGGATTTTTTTAGGAAAGGGTAATGATCTAAAAGTGCTTTTTTAATTTAATTTTATTTTTGTTGTGTGGTAAATAAGAAAGGTTGGCGCACATATAGAAAATAAGTAGTAGCTTATTCCGGCGAATAATTTGGTACACGGTTGAGATCACAGTTGAGAACACAGACTAATGTAATAAACAGCTAATCATCAACTCCTCGGTATTTTACCGAGACCTCCCCACAAGGCGGGATTTGGCACAAGGCCGGGTTTTAAAGTGGAGCTTTCCGAACGCGTACGATCAGGTAAAAATTCCCCGTAGATTTAGCATGCACGGGGTCAGGCTGCTGTCTACCTCCGCAGACGATGCCCGTTGGCATATCTTCGTCTGAGTTCCTCCCCGTCCGAAGGCAGAGAGTCGACAAACAGAATACCGATTAAACGTTAACTCGGTATTTACCCAAGCTGCCCACAGAGCAGGATATGGCACAAGTTTTACGTGGGTTTTTCAGATCCCGTAGGCCCGGGCAAAAATTCCCCGTAGATCCCGTAATAACGGGGTCGGGCATGTCTACCTCCCCAGACGAGACAGCCCTTTGACATTGCCTCGTCTGGGTTCCTCTCCGTGAGAAGGCAGAGTGTCGACAAGCAGAGTAACGATTAAACATTAATTCGGTATTTACCCAAACTCCCCACAGAGCAGGACATGGCACAAGTTTAACTTGGGTTGCTGTGTCTTAGAGGATATGATTAAAATAACACTATTAGGGGAGAGAACAATAAAATAACAATAATTAAGAAAACAGGAAATAGCGATTGTCATTGCACTTAAATTACCAACACAATGTACCGATCTGTTGTATCCTAAATAGCAAAGGATGACACACATATAGAAAGTAAGAGTAGTTTATTCCGGAAATTAATATGGTACACGGTTGAGAACACAGACTAATTAATTAACAGCTGATCGTCAACTCGTCGCTATTTACCCGTAACCTTCCCACAAGGCGGGATGTGGCACAAAACCGGCTCTTAGTTTTTCGAACGCGTACGCTAGGGCAAAAATTCCCCATAGACCTCGTACACATGGGGTCGGGTTACTGTCTACCTCCATAGATGAAACCCTACCCTTCGCCATAGCCTTGTCTGGGTTTTTCTTTGCCCGGAGAGAGAGAGACACCGACAAGCTCTAAGAGTGAGTCGTTAAATCCTCGGTATTTATCCAAGATCTGCCCACATGGCAAGATGTGATACAAGGCCGGTTTTTAACGTCGGGTTTTCCGAGCGCTTACGTTTGAGTGCAAATTATTACCCGCAGATCCCGCGTAAATGAGTTCGTGCAGCTGTCTACCTCCCCAGACGAGAGAGTGCTGTTTAAATAGTCTTAGACCAATCCATCTTGTGGGGGTGTTCAGCTACTCCATAACAATTTTTGCTGTTTTTTTTTTTTGCATTTTTATTGTTGTTTTTTTTTCTTTTTGTACAGTAGCCGTTAATGTCTGATGGATTTGAAATTAACCCACTCTGTTTTTGTTTCTCTATTAGTTCGTATAACTCGTTGTACAACTAATACTTCTGCGATGAACAGCGATATTGTGTAGGAACCGGGTCTGTAGTATATTGTGGCGAACCGTGAGATCTGCACACTTTTAATGTATTTTCTTCCTTGTGAATTCTTTCTCTTCTTATCTGACTGTCATTATTGAGGTCGAAAAACAGTGAACTTTAATATATTTAAAGGGTCATTCTGCAGCATATTCCATGCTCATATATCTTTTTTTTATTAGATTTATAGATGTTTCACCGATGTATATTGTTAAGCATTTTGTGCTATTTATTTTGTATTGCTGACTATGTCCCGTTATCGTTGCTATCTCGTTTAGTGCTAAGTATGTCTCCTATTGTTTTTTGGTGTTGATGAATTTTAGATCAAGAACGGATAAGTCATTTTCGAAGGTGGAGTTGGTGATCAGAAAGAAGCATACAAAAGTAAAAAGAAACAAAAAGAAACAAACGAGAAAGAAAGAAAGAAAGAAAGAAAGAAAGAAAGAAAGAAAGAAAGGAAGAAAGAAAGAAAGAGAATAGCAAAACGGAAGAAGAGAAATAAAAGAAATAATAAAATAATAAAATAAAGAATTGAAGAAAAAAGAAAGACACAAGGAAAGAAAGAAACGTATGAAAATAAACATATGCATAGAAATTCAAACAATAATAAATGAAAATCTAATTATAAACCTAACCTCCTACAATTAATACTCTAATAGCACTAAAGATACCACCAGATCAAATCATAAAAATGAAATAATGGCCAAGGGAAGACATAAATAAATATTAACTTTATTATTTAAGCATTAAAATTAATTATTTGAGCCAAAAAATAAATAAATACATTTTTCTAGAAAATACAAAGACAAGAACGCTTGAAAATTAACAATGACCACACGTTTAGAAAACCGGAAATCGAAATGTCTACAATTGAAAGAAAAGAGGAATAAAAGAGAGAAATGGTTAAAGAGTGAATGTAAAGTGAAAAACAAATCGACGACACGGACAAATAATCACTCCATTCTACACTTACGCATATGCGCTCAGACGGCCGAACACACACATACACTATGAAAGAAAAAACAACTTGTACCAATTAAAAGCGCATATAAAAAGGAAAATCGAGAAGAAGAAACAATCAAGAATAAGCTTATAACCCTTGACGAGTTGACGGTGTAATTCCCAGAGAGTCGGTCTACGAAAACCGTGAAAGTCGGGGTGTCGAAGGTAACATCAGTCAGCTAAGTGACAAACCTTTTACTTATATTATTTCTCTCTTTCTCTATCTCTATCTCTCCTTCTATGTATTTATGAAGAATGCCGTCTGGAATAAAAACGGCTAAAGCGGTGATTTCGAATCGGTGATAACCATGGAGTCAGCGAGAGTTTCAGGGACTGGATATGTGATTTCTGTCAGCGTATACTCCTTTCAAAGGGTGGATGGGTGAATCATGTGAAGTCACATAAAGAAAAAAATCACCCTTGACATTCTCCAGAGACAGTGTCACAGCTTGCACGCTGTGTAACACGATATGCAAAACCAGCTCCGGACTGAAAAGGCCCATGGTTGTGCACAGGAATCAGGCACAGCGGTGTGAATCCATCAAGGTTGTGGCAAGCACATTGTTCATCCGTCATATGTGTAACAAGTCATACAAGTCCGCAACAGGCCTGACAAGTCACCTTCGGAATCATGCACGACAGATGTGCGAGGCGGCCATCATCTCTGAAGATGCGGCCTATCGTTACATATATATATATATATATATATATATATATATATTGATGCATGTTTCATTAAATAATATAGACGAGTTTTTTTTTCTATTTATTTTAAGTAAATTCCTTTCGTGTTGTCTGATAAGCTTTATAACATTATCATTGACAGATGAAAGAAAATCCCCATATTGATACATGTTTTTAAATCCTATCTAAGCTTTCGGCAAAGATGGCATTGCATTTCAATATATTGAACAATATACGGACAAAACAATAATGTTTTTGTTGCATGAAAGATTTCCAAGCAACGACAAATTCGTGTATACGAGACACAGAAGCGAAAATCACACTGCAGATCGTGACGTCACACATGATCGGGCGAGAGTGAATTCAAGAAGTATTAAGTATGGGAAGCCGTTGGTATCAACGAATGGCTTCTGTTATCAATTATAGACATTTAAGAATATTTGTTGAGATTTAATAGTTTATTTTGTTCAGGTTAGGTTTCAACTGTTTTATGTATATAGCTTCAAGAATATTTAGTTTTTGTTTATTGTTTTCATGCTTAAGTATAGTTGTGTTTTCAACGAGGATTTTCTGGAATTGTGTACGCGGCCAGGCATGTTGTTTTAAATGCCTAAAATTGTTAGAGTTATCATTCAAATGTAGAGTCAAGCGTCGTGAAAGCGAATTTGTGGTGTGACCAATATAAATATTATTATTGGCGATACAATCTCACAAAGAACACTCGAATTTATAAACTATGTTGTTTTTTTGAAAATCGCTAACGGTGCAGGTGAAGAATCATTGCGATTAATTGAGTTGGATATACTAGAGTTAGTGTAGTATATGATTAAGTTTTTCTAGAATAATATTATTAAACTTATCAGACAATATGAAAGGAATTTACTTAAAATAAATAGACATAACTTGTCTATATTGTTTAATTAAACATGCATTAATGAAAAAAAATATATATATATATATATATATATATATATATATATGTTTGGTTGAATAATCTGAACATATGTCTATTTTTATTTTAAAAACTTCCGAATTCTCGGACCAGCTTCTTAATGTTGATATTAAATTCATTAAGGGAGGCGCCGTAGTTTTTTTTTTTGTTTTTTTTTAGTTTCTTTTATTTCCCCAAGTACTTTCAATCTCATCCAAGATCATCTCCAGTGTTGAATTACATTAATTTTTCCACAAGAACGACTTTTACAAACGTTTGGCAGAACAGGGATTAGGAGTGATAGCAAAAAGATAAACTTTACTAATAACTATAAAGAAAAGGAAATTGTGGAGATCCATGATTGCCCACGTCCTGAAAGGACACGACATAGAAGGAAAAGCAGAAAATGAAGACGAAGAACGAGCTTCAGTAAATGGTTGTCACAACAGGGATTAGGAGAGATCGCAAAAAGTCAAAATTTAGTAAGAGCTATAAAGGACAGGAAATTGTGGAGGGCCATGATCGCCCACCTCCTGAAGGTGGAAGGCAGAAAGAAGAATCTACTTAAATGTACTTAAATTTGCCTGCGTGCTTGTGTTTGTTTGTTTGTGTGCGTGTGTGTGTGTGTGTGTATGTGTGTGTGTGTATGAATGCAGGAATTGAGAGACTTTTGTATCGCACTCTTCTAGCAGAATCTGATTTTCGTAAATCGAGTTCCACTTGAGATCACATCTCCAACAGCGAGTTAGCTGGAGAGTGTTGATTAAGCAAGGGGGTGTATGACATATATACCCACCTACCCCACGCACCCGACCGACACGCAACCAAGAAATGGGGACGAAAGGAGGGCGCTGACGGCTGAGCACAGACTTCCGCACCATTATTAAGAAAGCGATGTATACAGACACCGATCAATGCTAATCAGCGTGGATTAGATTATTTAAGGATTAATAACGACAAATCAAAACCGGGGAGGAGACGGTAAGGGTCAAAGTCTTTAATCTCTATTGCGAATCTGGAGGGTGAGGAAGGGTGGGGTTGAAGAGAACTGCCGATGAGCCGATCTTTTATGGGAGCAGGGTCAGGAAATTATGAATCTGGAGATGAAGAGCGAAATGTGTTACGAAGAATAGATAGATAGATAGATAGATAGATAGATAGATAGATAGATTGAATGAACAGACTGCGATAGATAGATAGATATGAACAGACTGTGATAGATAGATAGATAGATAGATAGATATGAACAGACTGCGATAGATAGATAGATAGATAGATAGATATGAACAGACTGTGATAGATATGAACAGTGATAGATAGATAGATAGATAGATAGATAGATAGATAGATATAAACAGACTGTGATAGATAGATAGATAGATAGATAGATAGATAGATAGATGAAAAGGACAATCAGCAAAAGAGAAGGGAAAGAAAGAAAGGACTTAAAAAACGAATCTATAAAGAATGAAATATGATGAAAAACAAAATCATTGCCATATTAAGAAAGAAAGAAAGAAAGAATCCAAAATGGAGGACATTTTAAAAAGAAAAAAAGGGAGATAATAGAAGAAATTAATAAAAAGCAAAGTTTGAAAAAGAAAAAGTAAAAGAAAAGAAGCGTAACAAAAGAAAGAAGGGAAAAAAGAAAGAAAAAAAGAAAAATGGTGAATAAATCGAAGGCAAACGGAAGGTCTCGACAGGAGTGGGTGACAAGCACACATACAGACGGATGAACGAGATTTGACGGAGAGGGAAAAACAGAGTCGAATGTGGTGGGACGGTGTTGGGAGCGAATACTGAAAAGAGCCAGGCTCTACGAATTTGACTGAAAGGAATCATTTGAAAAAGACAAACAGCTCAGGGTAGAGAGGATGGAGATAGTGAGGTTGGAGGTCGGGGTGGAGAGCATAGGCCTGTTAAATTGTGGGGCGGAGTCAATAAAATGATGAGTGGAGGTCCAAGGGGGCAGATATATCGATATGTACGAGGTTAGGGGTGAAATACGACAGAGATAGGAAATGAAGTATTATGATGAAGATGAAGTAGGTAGATGGGTTGGCTGTTCGGTCTTACTCTCGCTGTTTAGAAAGGCGGAAGAATATCTATTATAATATTAAAGAAAGACTGGTGCCGTAAATTGTACTTTTTGTTTAGCTGTAGAGGCGGGCTTTTTTGTGGGGGGGTCTTTTTTTTTTTTTTTTGTTTCTTGGGCGGAGGTAGGGTGGACAAAATATGGTGGGAGGGACAGTATTTTTTTTTTTTTTTTGAATTGGTGATATTTGAAAAAAAATGTCTTCGTAATACTTCTAGCCTTTTAAGAAGGAAAAAAGGGGGCGCCATGTAGGAGGAATTCGATGACTAGGATGTATTATGAAAATAAATGTTGTCGACGGTCTCTCTTGGCGAGAACAGGTTGAAAAGGATTTATAAAATGAAAGAAAGAAGTAAACAAAAAAAATGAACAAAAATAAACAAAAGAAAGAAAGAAAGAAAAGCAAAATAATCAAGAAGAGAATAAAAGAAATTGAACAAAAAGAAAATGGGCAGGAAAGTAAGCAAATGAAAGTAAAAGAAGGGAACAAAGAAAAGAAAGAGCCAAAAACAAGAAAGAAAGAAAGAAAGAAAGAAAGAAAGAAAGAAAGAAAGAAAAGGAAGAGGCAAAAAAGAAGGAAAAAGAAAAGAAAGAACAAAACAAAAGAAAGAAAGAAAGAAAGAAAGAAAGAAAGAAAGAAAGAAAGAAACTGTAGTAGAAATAATAAACACGTGGCTAAAAGAAACAAAGACAAAGTGTTGAGAGGAACAGAATAAGAAATAACGAATATGTGATTAGCAGAAGAAAGAAAGAAAGAAAGAAAGAAAGAAAGAAAGAAAAGAAGGAAAAGAGAAAAGAAAGAACAAAGCAAAAGAAAGAAAGAAAGAAAGAAAAGGAAGAGGCAAATAAAAGAAGGAAAAAGAAAAGAAAGAAAGAAAGAAAGAAAGAAAAGGAAGAGGCAAATAAAAGAAGGGAACAAAGAAAAGAAAGAGCCAAACAAAAAAAAGAAAGAAAGAAAGAAAGAAAGAAAGAAAGAAAGGAAGAGGCAAAGAAAAGAAGGAAAAGAGAAAAGAAAGAACAAAGCAAAAGAAAGAAAGAAAGAAAAGGAAGAGGCAAATAAAAGAAGTGAAAAGAAAGAAAGAAAGAAAGAAAGAAAGAAAGAAAGAAAGAAACGGGAGTAGAAATAATAAACACGTAGCTAAAAGAAACAAAGACAAAGTGTTGAGAGAAAGAGAATAAGAAATAATGAATGAGTGATTAGCAGAAGAAAGAAAGAAAGAAATAAAGAAAGAAAGAAAGAAAGAAAGAAAGAAAGAAAAGGAAGAGGCAAAGAAAAGAAGGAAAAAGAAAAGAAAGAACAAAACGAAAGAAAGAAAGAGAGAGAGAAAGAAAGAATCATGTCAGGAAAAGGAAGAAAGAAAGAAGAGAATAAAAGAAAGAATGAAACATAGAAAAGAAAGAAGAAAATTACAAAAGCGAGTCGAAAGGCACGAACGAAAGCAAAGAAAGCCATTTCGGGGAATTAATACAGAGGAATGCTTTTGTAGATTCATTTCACACATTTTTCACCTTCAATCGTTGTTTAGGAACTGTTACGAAAATTTTGAAATGGAAACTCCTTTCTTTAAATAAGAATTCCCTATTTTATTAAGTTGTAAAATTTTTTTTAAAAAAATCACTTAGTTCATTTCTAATTATCACTAAACTAATTTTTCACATTATCACTTTTCAGAACTGCGGTTATATTGGCTTACGCAAAAAGTTTCTATATCGGAACCTTCTTCAGCCTTTCTTCTTACTCAAAGCACAAATATTTTAATGATAGAATTTACGTTTATACAAATTAAAACCGTTTTCGCCAACCGAAATATTTTGTTCCAAACTACAGAATAACAATTATTTCCAAATTACTTAAAGACGAATAAGAGTGTATTTCAGGATATGCAGAGGTTGGAAATACATCAACAAATGCTATTTAATCACAACGCCCCAAGGAAGGTGATACTACCACTAAGAGGTATAGGGTTACTAAGAATTTTTTTTTTTTTTTTTACGGTCAGGTTAGCCCTGTGCAAGGCCTGGGGCGACTCAAGGTAGGTTACATCAAGAGGCAGTTTATACGGATAGAAGGTAACATATATCCCTCGACTTGAACTTTGAATTTGGAATTTACTTTTTACCTATGGAATACGGGGGGAATGAATGAAAGAGAATAAAAAAAAATCTTTAGTGAGACAAAAGAAAGGTAAAATAAAAGAACTGAATATAGAAAGATGGAAGATGGCAATTAACGTTGCATTTAATTTTTTGAAGATCGTAACCGAGAGGAAAAAAAACAGAAGAGAAATTCCCCAGATGAGAAGTTCTAGCAAAGAAACCATGACATTATTTACATTATTCGGACAATTGTCCTCATCTTTGTCACCATATTTATTACAACGTTTCGGCACATATGCAAGGCCACAAAAATCTCCTGATCCGACCAAGCATAGAAATGAATACAATATGGGAACCAGTAATAAGGACTGCCAGAGAAAAGCGATAATAACAACAAAAATTGCAATATGAGCTCTGGTAAAAACATATATGATCACAGCAAAAATTGCAATATGAGCACTGGTAAAAAATGGTTGCTGAAGACATTAGGTTTATAACACCCAGAAATTTATACACTGATGTCCTCAGTGGATAAAGGCGTTAGTTAGATCCAGTGACAGGCCCAAATAGTGTGAGTTCAATACCAGGTTAAAGCGGTGGAGAACTTGGAGAGGGGAATTAACAGGAGATAACTGACAAGTGACACCCATTAAAACATGGCACGTGGAACTAGAACAGTCTACCCCAGTGAGACATTCCAACCACCTGAAAAACGGCCGAAACGTTGTAAGATGAGGACAATAGTCCGAATGATGTAAATAATGTACATAATACCTCATCTCAGAAATATAGACAGATACTGAAAGGCCAAAACATTATAAAAAATATGAGGACAATAGTCCGAATAGTTTAAATAGTGTAAAGATCCTTGTGGCGTACTTTGTCGAGTCTACTGAAACTGCTCAGCAACCTTGATATATTTGGGAGGGATATCAGAATAATCAAGAACCTATACTGGCAACAAACAAACAACTTGCATAGGCATAGGGCATACAAAAATAGAAAGGACCGTAAGGCAAGGATGCGTCTTCTCACCAGACCTGTTCAACGAGGCAATTCTGAGAGAATTGGAAACCCTACCGGCCACAATCTTAACAACATAAGATGACACAGTGCTGATAGCAGACACGGAAAAGAAATTACAAAATCTCCTACAGAAAATAGTGACGAAGAGTGAGAAGAAAGGACTAAGCATAAACTACAAGAAGACAGAATGCATAGTCATCAGTAAGAGGAAGAGCCCAAAATGCGGTTTGCAGGCTGGGAACACAAGAATCAAGCAGAACCAGAAGATTAAATCTTCTTGACAGAGAACGGTAAGTGCGACACTGAGATGGCCAAGGACACATTCCAAAAGGTGAGCAGGGTATTGCGAGACAGGAGAAGTTCTTTGGTGACATCTGTCCTTCTTTACGGCAGCGAATGTTGGACGATTTCCTCAAAGATGAAGAAGAGACTCGTTCTACAGAAGGATGCTAAGGATATCACGGACTGAGCGTGTGAGCAACGATGAGATCTTAGAAAGGTTGCAAACAAGGAGGAGGCTTATAATTAATATCAGGAAGAGGCAGCTGAAGATTTTGGGGCACATAACGAGGAAAGGAAGGCCTGGAGAATCTGATACTCACGGGTCGAATAGAAGGAAAAAGAGACAAGGAAAAACAATGCCTGACATACCTGGTGGCAAGTGGATGACAAGTGGAGGAAGTAGAAGGAAGGAACTTGTTGAGAGCTGCAAGGGATAGAGGGAGGTGTGGAGAGCCATGATCGCCTATGTATAGAATAGACATGACACATAAAAAACGGAAAAAATTATAAAAAGCTACTCAATGAATAAGATTTGTTAGATCATTTGATAGATCATAAGTAACAGAAACAAAAAATAGATAAGTGTGTATTATGAAATGGACAAAGTCCGACAATTATTTTAAGACATTTTTCATGTTTATACATTCTTTTTATAGATACAAATATTTATGCAAATGCTCTGTTATTAATAAACAGTATTAAACAACATTTACCCGCCTGAATGTCCGAGAAACTTTCATAGAAAATATGCGTCCTTCGACAGGAATCGAACCTGTATCCTATACGGAACTGTCATATAGCCTAACGTGCTTTTACTGATTTCGCCACAGAGGAGCGATTTGGTCACCAAGGTCGATTTTACTGTTTTTAAACTACGATTCTCCATGATTTTCTCTCGTAGATTCATATCTGCTCGATGCGTATCCAAATGTAAACAAATGACGTCCCACATTATAAAATGAACAAAGTCCGACAATTATTTTAAGACATTTTTTCTGTTTATACGTTATTTTTATAGATACAAATATGTTTACATTTGGATACGCATTGAGCAGATATGAATGTACGAGAGAAAATCATGGAGAATTGTAGTTTAAAAATAGTAAAATCTACCTTGCTAACCGAAACGCTCCTCTGTAGCTAAATCGGTGAAGGCACGTCAGGCTATATGACGGTCCCGTATAGGATACGGGTTCGATGCCTGTCAGAGGACGCATATTATCTATGAAAATTTCTCGGACATTCAGGCCGGTAAATGTCATTGATACTGTTTATTATAAGCAGAGCGTTTACTTAAATATGTGTATTTATAAAAAGAACGTATAAAAATAAAAAATGTCTTAAAATAAGTGTGTATATAACACCATAATACTGCTCGGCACAAATTATAAGACAAATGTCTGCATTGATTATTGAAAATCGCACTATTGCATTCTATAAGATACTAGCAGTTGAGCCCGGCGTTGCCCGGGGATGTAACAGTAAGAGATAGATCAAGTATCGACCATCATAAAGACTGAAAAATAAAATTGACAAAGATTATTGTTTAAGGTTGACGGACACGCATGTCTTAATTAGTTTTTTTTTTTTTTTTTGTTTTTTGGGGGTTTTTTTTACGAATTGGTCAAACCCAAACTCAAACAAAAACATTGTTTTCAATCGTTATGAGACTATCGATTGAATAGAATTTTATTATAAATAATTGTCTTGTAAATGGAATTTTTAAAGCATTCTGAATGTAAAAATAAAGAAAAAAGTGTGCAAGACAATAAGAAACAGTACCTGCCAAAAAAAGTTGAAGTTTTGTAGAAATCGTTTGAAAAATGTAGGAAATCCGATCCCATATATAAACGAACACACACACACAAACAACCTGGGTTTTATAATAAGTATAACTCGATATGAGTTGTCCCACATTCTTTCTGGCGACAGAATCGTGTTTTATCGTGTTTTCAAATTGATTTCGTGCAAAAACAATTCTGTTTTTCCAATTTTTGGCGGTGTCAGAACCACCGCTAGGTAATTTTACGTAGTCCTGTGAAGTATAGTTGAAATCGGTTGAAAAATGTAGGAAATCCGATCCAATATATAAACGTACAGACACACACACACACACAATCTGCGTTTTATAATAAGTAAAATTACATCATAATATAGCAAAATTATTTAGTATCATTTCGCATAAAAAGAAAGTCCCTTGCATCTTAGTGGCATTATTGCTCTCCTTGGGTATAAATTGAGTTATAGAAAAAAAACTTACGTTTGCATCTAGCTATTTCAACATTAAAACTTCTGAGGTCTAGTGGCTAGTACTCTTCTTCTTCTATATGCCATGTCCCTTCAGGACGATGATAATCATGGCTCTCCACAATTTCTCTAATCATATATTCCAGCTTGTTAGTAAGGTTCTCAGCTCTTATCCTCTATCTCTCTTCCCTTCAATCTGTCCTGTGAGTGTTAAATTTTCCGAGACGTCTTTCCTCATTGGCTTAGAAATTTGTTCATTGCTCACATGTTTACTGCAGGGTATTCTCAGCATCCTCCTGTAGAACCACATTTCTGATGGCTGAAGTTTCTTCTTCATCTGTGAGGGGATAATCCAGCATTCATTGCCATATATGAAGACCGGTTGGTGAGATTAAATTCATACAGTCGACGCACCAATGAGGAGAGATAATCAGAGCAATTACCATGAAAGTATTTATGGAAAAAAGACAGAGGAAAGCCACGTCACGATACGTGGTTAAGTGACTAAAATCGAGATACCATGTCAGGAACCGCAATATTACATACATTTCTTTGAACTTTGTCGAAAATCTAGAGATTAGATATTATCATGCATATGGAATTTCCGGTTTCTTGCTTTCCAGCCAACTTTGATCTTCCAAAATTTAAATGCAATGTCAATCGTTATCCCTTGCCTTCTTGATTCCTCTTCTTTTATTGTTCTCGCTCCTTAATAATTTTTTTTTCTTTTTCTTATTCTTTCACACTCAAGAACCCCTTGTGTCTTAGTGGCTTTATTGCCTTGCTTGGGGTGAATTGATTAAAAACATTCATTTTCTCTTGTTTTGTTTTATGATATTTACAGGCTAAGTAAATATATTTAAATAAATAAAAATAGAACATAAAAATAAATCTTCAGTCGCAGTTTTGTTTTAACGTGTGACTCATGTACCGTGCGATACAATATATATATATATAGATATAGATATAGATAGATAGATAGATAGATAGATAGATAGATAGATAGATAGATAGATAGATATAAAGGTGTGCAAAAGTAGGTATGCAGTTATTAAAAACAAAAGGTCAGCACAAAATGTATTGATTATACAAATATATCAATAATATTTTTACTATTTACATTATTTGGAAAGTCGTACTCATTTTTATTGTTACATTCCTAACGTTACGACCGTTGTATGCCCCGACCTTCTTTAGGTAATACTGGTTCCCATCTCCAGAGTTTATCTATAAGTTTACCATTTGTCCATGCTTAGAATATACTGCCACATATCGTGCGGTGCTCCTGCTATATATCTAGAGACCCCTGATAAAATCCAAAGAAGAATCTATCTTACATATTTATAAGTTTCATCCTTGCTTTGAATATTGCCGCCACATCTGGTCCGGTGCTTCTGCTATATATTTAGAGATTCTTGATAAAATCCAAAGAAGAATCTATCTTACATATTTATAAGTCTACCATTCATCCTTGCTTTGAATATTGCTGCCACATCTGGTCTAGTGCTTCTGCTCTATATTTAGAGATTCTTGATAAAATCCAAAGAAGAATCTATCTTACATATTTATAAGTCTACCATTCATCGTTGCTTTGAATATTGCTGCCACATCTGGTCTGGTGCTTCTGCTATATATTTAGAGATTCTTGATAAAATCCAAAGAAGAATCTATCTTACATATTTATAAGTCTACCATTCATCCTTGCTTTGAATATTGCTGCCACATCTGGTCTGGTGCTTCTGCTATATATTTAGAGATTCTTGATAAAATTCAAAGAAGAATCTATCTTACATATTTATAAGTCTACCATTCATCCTTGTTTTGAATATTGCTGCCATATCTGGTCTGGTGCTTGTTCATGAACGCGTTCCATAAACATTTCAGAAAATCTCTTAGCCGAGATCGGAAGACTTTTAAGAGCGTTTTGCCTTTCTGATCACAAAATTGCATGACTGGATGATGGCAGGTCATATCTTCACAGATTTACGCACTTGAAAATTCTTCAGTCTGGAAACTTAAACGCTAATTGTCACTTTACAATATAAAACAAGTAAAAACAATTTCAGAGACAGGGTTAGGGTTAGTATAAAGATCAGATGTTAGGGTGAGGTTCGGACCGACAACTTTTCAATGCCAAATGCAAACAAAAAAGCAAATTCGTACTAACCACCTACAACCACATCACGACTCCAAAGACAAAACAATAACCCCTAACATGAAACTAATAAACTTTATTTCAATTATAAATTTAAAAAATAGCAAACAATCAGTCAAATAATGAAATAAGTATAAAAAGAAATATGAACAAAATTTTTAGCCATTGATATTTTGTGAGACTTATATGTCGTGAGAAATAGCATATATAGATATGTATATGTCTGCATGTGTAAGTGTATAAGTCTTTAACTTGATGATGACAAATATATATATATATATATATATATATATATATATATATATATATATATATATATATATTATATATAATATAATATATATATATATATATATATATATATATATATATATATATATATATATAATTGATTTGAATATATTGATAAAGTATGTACACTGTCTCTTTTTTCATTTTTTTTTTACAGAGAACAGAGAAGGTAAATAAAACAAAAAAATGAAGAACTTGTACAAGATAGATAAATAAAATAGAAAAATGAAGATAGATAGATAGATATGAAAAGACTGAGATAGATAGATAGATAGATAGATAGATAGATAGATAGATAGATAGATAGATAGATAGATATGAAAAGACTGAGAGATAGATAGATAGATAGATAGATAGATAGATAGATAGATAATAATGTGTTCCTATCATATTAAAAGCAAATTCATATGCTTGAAACACGAAGCGATACCCACGTTGTCTGAAGGGAAAGAAAAATAGATGGCGGTCTTTAGTATGGCGAAAAAATGCCAAAAGAAAAGGCGGGAAATTACAAATAAGGTGCACAGTTGGGGAGCGCGGTATGAGTTTGGAAAAGGACAATTAGCAATGTGAGTGTAAATGCGGAGGGTTGGCTTATTTTGCGAAAAGACGGACACGACAGAGTCGGGACATAAAACTTGTCAGTGTGTCTGGCGGTGCGTGAGGAATTGCAGGAATCGTCACAAGATTTGAAGCCTAATCGAGTTAAGCAGGCTTCGAGATAAGGAAGCGTCGACAGAGGAAGTTATGATAATGAGGAGCAAACATGGCGTCTTTTTCAAGTCGATCTATCTCTCTCTCTCTCTCTCTCTCTCTCTCTCTCTCTCCTTACATATATTATCAAAATTGAGAATTTATGTGTACACATATTATATATAGGTATATCGACGTCATATATATATATATATATATATATATATATATATATGTGTGTGTGTGTGTGTGTGTGTGTTTTGGGGGGCAAGAGAGTGAAGAAGGAGGAAAAAACCAATTAGGATAATGAGAGACAAATATAACATTCTTATGAAATTTCTCTCTCTCTCACTCTCTTTCTTTCTCTCTCTCTCTTTCTTTCTCTCTCTCTCTCGATACTTATCTCTCTATCTCTTTCTCTTATATATATATATATATATATATATATATATATATATATATATATATATATCTGAAAACAAGGTTGGTGTAGATGGAATAAACTTCCATTAACCAAATCCCTATAGAGCTGAGGGAATAATATTTATTTAAAAATTATAGCATATGCATATTATAACCTCACTACAAACACAGCCATTTTGGTTCAACACTTCTGGTGTCTTGTCAAGTGATGGTGTTACCAGTGATGGTGTCTTGTCAGGTGATGGTGCTGTTAGAACAACACCATCACCCGAGAAAATACCAAAAGTGTTGAAACAAAATGGCTATTTTTGCAGTGATGTTTGCGTACGCCTGGGACAAGGACAAAAATTGCCCTCAGCCCCAGCAACCGTCGGTTGCGCTGGTGTCGGTGCGAGCACCGATCCCTCCCTCTGGTGCAATGGGAGGACGCGGCCTCGGGCAGCTTTTCCCCACGGCTGGGCACCTCTCAGTATAATTTTCTCAGTTGCCCCTCCTTCCTTAGACAGAGAAGCCCCTGAGCGCCCTCTGCCGAAAGACAGAGACGCAACTGAGAGATGATAAGTAGATGTGTACCTACTCAAAAAGTGTGAGTTACAGACTTAATTTATACGCCCAAAGCGTATTTATCTGTGTTATATATTATTTACTTCTAGGAGATATCACTCTTCAGGTTTAACTAATTTGCATATTGATTTTAAAAAGTATATTTCATTAATTAACTTCATTAGTGTTCTTCAAGGGTTGTTTTGAATTTCATATCAAAAATAGTTCCGTTTAGGAATATTGTGTTATGTATGACAGAAAAGTTTGAAATTTGCATTTTACTTGGCTTTCAACAAGTTGGCATCTATTTGTAAAACTTTCCTTAACTACAACAAGCCAATTTATGAATGAAATGTTCATTTAAAATTTTTGTTTCAATTATTTCAAGTAGTGAATATATCTTACTTTGCGAAGAGGTAGCAAGGGAGTAAACCCTGCTAGTCCGCTAATAATTTGAGTTCTTTCATTTTCCTTTCTGACTGTACCATTACTATAAGTCCAACCGCTTATTTTATGAACGAATTATTGGCCTATTAGAGTCTCTTACCTTTTTTTCGCAAACTACAGGTTCTAATCAACGCCGAATTGGTTAAACGCCTCACTCTACACGGCCTCTGTTCGGATATGCAATATGATGCCCGTTTCTCCAAGTCTACCGCCGACCTGTGTGAATTTGTCTATCTGGCTTTATATAAAAACGGCGAAGCTCGGGTTGCGGCTTTAGATATCTCAAAGGAGTTCGACAGAGATTGGCGTGCCCGCTTTCTCCACGAGTCCAAGGACGAATATTTGGCTTAATCCCATCGTTCATAATAACTCCTGTAATGGAGGTCGTGTTGAAAGGACACGTGTCAGTTTCAATTTATTGAGGGATTTCCCCAGAGTTCTATACTTGGGATCACTTTGTTTTGCAACAACGACCTTACCGATATCATGAGGCATTTATGCTAATGACACAACTATTTACTCCTGTCTTAGTAGCAACTCCGACAAGTCCGACAAAGTCGAACTGGTAACTGCATTCGAAAAGGATCTCCAATCAGTGATTAACTGGGGCAAGGAATGGCTTGTCAGGCTTAGCGCTTCCAAAAAAAACTGCTTTCATTTAATCACTATAGAGATCTTTTTCTATCTACCATTAGAATGGCTGATGCTAACCTCCAGGAGAGATACTGTTTGTGCCTTCTTGGTCTCACGTTTTCCGCTGATATTAAGTGGAGTCATTATATTTGATCAATTGCTAGGTTTACTGCTTGGAAAGTTGGTTCACTGTGCTATGCCAGACAATTTTTCTTGTCAGAGTCTATCTTGCACATTTATAAATCTACCATTTGTCCGTAAATTGAATACTGTTGCCATATCTGGTCTGGTGCTTCTGCTTTATATGTCAAGATTCTTGACAAAATCCAACAAAGGATCTGTAATGTAATCGATCATGACCTGACATCAACTTCAGTCACTTTGCCATCGCTGTAACATGGCTTCCCTCTGTCTTTTCTGATGAGCTTTTACCCTTAGTACCTCGACTGCATGAATTTAAGCGTAGTACTAGATGGGCAATTAGGTCTCACCGTTTCACTGCTGAACTAGCCAGATGCAACCGTCTCTTCTACACTAATAGTTTCTTTTCTCGCGCTCCTCGCCTGTGGAACTCTCTTCCAGTTTCTTGGTTTGGATTCGTTTGTTTTATGGCATATCAACCTCAATGATTTTTATTGCTGGTAATATTTTTTCCCAAAATGTAATGCTGGTAATATTTTTGTCCCAAAATGTATTGCTGATAATATTTTTTTTTCTCTCAAAATGTATACCTGGTAATAATTTTTCCTGAGAAGAATTCTTGCTGGTATTAAAACCTATTTTTACACTTTCATAGTGTTTTGACCCCAGTTTTGGGGGGGGGGTAACTATTTGCCCATAGTTGGGACCCTAACAGGTGCTACCATCCCAGGCCAGGGTGGGCCTGAGGACACCATCAATTAAGAAGTGGTTCCACGCTCAAAATCTCCTGATCAGAGACCTTGCTGCAGGATGTAGTTTATCGTCTTACCCAGGACTCTCCAGTTTCTTGCTTGCCTGCCACCTATAATCTTCAAATTTTAAATGCAACGCCAATCACCATTATCTGTTTTCCTTATATCCTGATCTTTTATCGTTCTTTCTATTCATTAAAGACTTCCCATTCCCTTTCACTTGCAGTATCCCGTTGCGTCTTAGTGGCATTAACGCCTTGCTTGGATTGAAATGATTAAAAAAATCAAAGTAAATACCGTTAATATAAAAGATATATTAGGAATTGTTGAATTTTGGTAAAGCTGTTGCGACCTAGAGAGAATTTAACTGCTGGGCCCCACAGAGTAAAACACACCGATGGTTTTTTGCTTACAAATATGAACGCGTGTTCGAAACCTACCGGACATTTTCTTTATTAAGCTTACTTGAGTGTGGAGGCTGGTACATGTGATACTCATAGTTTAATAAACAGGACTTCTACTCACACACGGGTATCCACTAAAAGTAAGATTTAAAGTTTAAAAAATCCATTAAGTCATAAGATATTTGTTTTAGAATATAATCTCATTGATTCTCAACGGATTAACATATTTTCATTAATTGCATAAATGAAACATTATGGAGTGAAACTCTCAGATCTAAATTCTATAAGCAACGATGACGGGAAGTTATACTCTTTGATTTAGGTAGCATGTAAGTAAAAAATGAAGTAAAAGAAAGAAAGAAAAGAAAGAAAGAAAGAAAGAAAGAAAGAAAGAAAGGGTTGGGAAATAGGAAAATGGTAACAATCGAAGAAAGAAAGAAAAAACAAAAAACAAAGCGTTGAAGAAAGAAAGAAAGAAAGAAAGAAAGAAAGAAAGTACTGTGGAAGAAGAAAAATGGGCACGATCGAGGAAAGAAAGAAAGAAAGAAAGAAAGAAAGAAAGAAAGAAAGAAAGAAAGAAAGAAAGAAACAGTTGCGGAATAAAAAAAATGGTAACAATGGAAGAAATAAAGAAAAACAGAAAGAAAGAAAGAAAGCGTTTTGGAATAAGAAAAATTGGCAGAATCGCAAAAAAAGAAAGAAAGAAAGAAAGAAAGAAAGAAAGAAAGAAAGAAAGAAAGAAAGAAAGAAAGAAAAAGAAAGAAAGAAAGCGTTTTGGAATAAGAAAAATTGGCAGAATCGCAAGAAGAAAGAAAGAAAGAAAGAAAGAAAGAAAGAAAGAAAGAGAGAAAGAAAGAAAGAAAAAAGAAAGAATAAGAAAAATTGGCAGAATCGCAAGAAGAAAGAAAGAAAGAAAGAAAGAAAGAAAAAAAGAAAGAAAGAAAGAAAGAAAGCGTTTTGGAATAAGAAAAATTGGCAGAATCGCAAGAAGAGAGAAAGAAAGAAAGGAAAAAGGAATGTACTTACAAATAAAAAAAAACGACAGAAAGAAAGTTTCAGCGAATGAATAACAGAAATAGAAAATGAAATGTTAAAGAGTTCCAAAAAAAAAAGCTGATAATAAGCAAAACAGAATAAAATAAAGAGAAAAGTTGGAGGAAGTGATGTGGTTAAAGGAGAAAAAAAGTCTCACCTACGTGGAAACATGTGAAAAATATACTGAAGAAGAAAGGTAACATATATTTTGTTTAAAGAAATATCTTTAAAGTCCGAAGAAAAGAAGCAAAGAAAAGATGCCAAGCAAACAAAAAAATTCCAGAATAAGTAAAGAATAAGTGGTGAAAAAGAAAATAAGAGAAACTAAGAATAAATAATGTATTCCTAGCCTCGACGGTATTCGTAGAAAACGGCTTCGTTTGGGGACGAATATGTCTGCCATTCTCAAATCCTCGCCATTGGTTGGCTGGGATCTGAGAGATGCACTGGCAAGAGAGAAAAAAATGGTTTCTTTTTGCAATGTACAGCAGTAGAGACACGTGACCAAACACATGAACGTACACACACGCACACTCATCAGTTTAGATCGACATACGCGCATGCTCATATATAAATGTGCATACACACAGATATAAGATCAATGCATAAACCATAGACTTGAACATGCTAAAACACTAAGATGATATCACAAACACACATAAACACGCAATGTATTCCCAATCATATAAGCATATGTAGATGTTTGCACACATACACACACACATATATTGTTTATAATTGTCTATGTAGAAAGATGTATTGTGCTGCTATCTGAGATAGAACGTTTACAGATATTGGCAGTATGGAGATGGGAATCAATGACTGTCAGCTTCACATACAGCTACGAGGTTTGGTTAAAATGTTTATAGTCAGAGTGCATTGTTTATTTCCAGGCAAGAGGGTGGACTGAAAAATGCATAGGCTGACTATGAAGGAGTGATGCTAGAGCTGTGAAATCTTTCATGCATTCATTTCAACTCTTATTATTATTATTAATAACAGTAATGTTTCTTTCCAGGTACCAGGGTGGACTGAAAAGTTCATAGCCTGACTCCTGATATCCTCTGCCTTTACTAGATCCAAATCAGGTCGAAAATGAAATACTGCCCTCATATTTGGGCAGGATGTTCCCAGTCCTCTCTTTCCAGTCTCTATTGAGTCTAAAAGAATCTCCGCGGCCTTGTGGGCGACAAATTATTTTCCTTCCGAACAACCTCTTTTCACACAGACGAAATGTCGCAAATTTCTGGATGCTCTATCGCTGTTTTATGGAAATTACTTAGATGGACGACTTTCCTTTGTCCCACCAGTTTTAATAACGACAATTTACCCATCGCATACTCTGTGTGTGTGTGTGTGTGTGTGTGTATATATATATATATATATATATATATATATATATATATATATATGAAAATTTCTCCGATTTAACCAGTAGAGAAGACAATATTTATGAATAAAAATGACAATAGGAAAACTGGTAATGTTAACTTTATCAATACAAAATTTTGCTTTGATAAAGTCCACATTGTACGAAACGCGTCAGCAATTAGCAGTTTTCCTATTGTTATTTTTATTCATAAATATATATATATATGTGTGTAAAAGTGAACATTGAAGTCAACACTTATATGCTCATCGTCAAGCCGCCTGACAATTGCGTCTAGCATGAAACAGCCTGTCGCCTCTGAGTGTTGACTTCAATGTTCACTTTTATACTTATATTTGCATACGCTCTAACTCTGATACTGAGCACTTTATCCCATAAATATAGCACATCTTAAAACTATATTTCTTCATATATATATATATATGTGTGTGTGTGTGTGTGTGTGTGTGTGTAGGATGTGTTTCAATAAAAATTGTATTAATTCGAAAATTTTATGACTACACCAATTCTTGACCAAATGATCTCAAATTATTAATAGCATGTGTAGAAACAACTTAAATGTCTATGTTTTTTTTTTTTTTTTTTGCTTTTAACTTATAAAAATGCCACACACGGGGAAGGAAGGGCGTCTTGTGTCTTGTATGCTAACACTGTTGAATAGAACTGTGACGCATGCATTTTTGAGAGAATCCGCTATAAATGCACCAACTGCAATGCTGATTTGGACATGGGACAAAGCGTAAGGTTGTCTGTACAGGGAAAAAAGAATCAGAACGTCTATCGGTATCGGAAGAGATGGTCGAGCTGATTCGGGAATCATTTTTGTAAGGAACCATGATGTCTATAAGGTCAAATCTGGAAATTCCTCCAACAACAGTTTGGTGTCTCGCAAGGAAACGCTTTCGAATGACACCTTTCAAACTGCACCTTGTCCTGGCCTTAAAGACAATTAAAAGTGCAAGCAATTCAGTGTCACGATTCAAGAACAATTTGAAGAAGAACAGTTTGAGGAAAATTTTGTTTTCAGTGATGAGGACACATTTCGACAAGCATAATTTTCGTATTTGGGGCGAAGAAAATCTCCATTCCATCGTTGAGCCCATTCGGGACTCACATGTGCGTGTGTAGAAAACTTGTGACATCATTAATGAAATCCACATACCTGTAAATATCGCATTAAAATTTGGATGAATAAATTTTATGTTGCTCACTAATAAACTAGTTTCATTTCTGTAGCCTATGTAGTTACTCAGATAATTACATATCAAATTTTTGAAAGACATTGTATATATATATATATAAATTAGATGATGACCAGTGTCAAACATGGAAGAAACAAGAAACCTTATTCAGTAATAAAGGAAGGCAACAAATTCAAAAGGAAATTTCAAGTGGGTGCACATAAACCATAATACGTCTTCTGCAGCGACAAAAAACCTAAAAATTGCAATGTGCCAAATGCAAAAAAAACTGGCAAGATAAACCTCCTCATAGCCTCTACTGTGCCCGTACCAAACAAGCTGATGTACAAAAACTCCGTACCCATAAAACATTAAACATAGAATTTTGAGGTATTTCGAAATTTACGGTTAAAATTCTGTGAAGCCAATACGTCTGGAAACCCAGATTCTTCCAAAGACAGTTTGGCGTGTCATAAGGAAACGCTTGCGAATGACAGGCTACAAGCTGCATGTTGTCCAGGACTTAAAGACAGATGACAAGCAAAAGCATTTGTCTGTCGATGTGCAAGACGAATTTGAAGACCGTCTTCTTTTCAGCGAGGAGTCCATATTTAATACGAATGGTCCAGTCAACAAGCATAATTTTCCTATTTGGGGCGACAAAAATCCCCATTCTATAGTTAAGCACATGAGGGACTCACATGTGCGTGTGTGGAAAACTTGTGACGTCGTTCATGAAATTCACATACCTGTAAAAATCTCATTAAAATTTTGATGAATAAATTCTGTTTTTCACTCACTTTTTTTTTTCACCTATTTAGTTTCATTTCTGTAGACTATGTAGTTACTCAGATAATTACATATTGTTGAAATATCTTTTTATATATATATATATATATATATATATATATATATATATATATATATATATATATATATATATATATAAAAGGCTGAAACCCTAATATTCCTTGGTTATAATTCATTACATTGGAATCGTAAACACGATCCAATTCATCAGACCAAAAGAAATCAGAAAATATAACTCCGGGTATAAAAAACGAAATTTTGTTTTTTTATACCCGGAGTTATATTTTCTGATTTCTTTTTGAATTTGTCGGTCAATGGAATGAATTATAACCAAGGAATATTAGGGTTTCAGCCTTTTATATTATCTTCTTACCCTGTCCTGGACATTGAGTTCTATCTGGATTCTAGCCACTTGGGAATTTATATATATATATATATATATATATATATATATATATATATATATATATATATATATATATATATATAGGTGTTTTGGCTTGTAAATGAACAAAACCAATGCCCAAGGAAAATAAGGAATAAAAAGAAAGAACTAAGAACATATAATTCAGCTCAGAGTCCAAAGAAAAAAACCTCCAACACGACGATCCCGTAGGTGAAACCTGGGTAGGTTTGCGTGGCTCTTTGGGTTCATAGTTCATATTGACCACTAATATTATATGTTTATATATATATATATATATATATATATATATATATATATATATATATATATATATATATATATATATGACCACAAATATTATATATATATATAATCGACTCTCCCGTCGCGTTCGACGTATGAGGGTCAGGCCGATAAGTTTCCAGGAAACCGACATCCCGACACCGGCACATGAGATTTGATTATAGTGGTGAAGGCCTCGTGCAGGACCAGCCACACTTTTTGAGGGACGAATACAGAAACCTGGTGCACCGAATGCCACAAGGTTCCCAAACGACCCTCCGCAGGTTTTGAATTCAGAGTTGTCCTTCTCCTAGACCAGTTGCCATCCAAGGCTATAGAACCCAGTCTGTCCTGCTATTTTACCCATAGCTGGAGGGAGATGAAGAGGATTCATACCTTTCCCAAGGGTATTAGCACGTAAGTGAATGTAATGGATTCGACTGGAATTGAACTCGGCTCTGCGATTCCTCAGTCCAAGCCGCTATCCATTACTCCACCGTGCCTCCTCTCTCTCTCTCTCTCTCTCTCTCTCTCTCTATATATATATATATATATATATATATATATATATATATATATATATATATATATATATATATATATATTTATGTTTTCATTAAGATATATCACATTGAACAATTTAGACAAGTTTTGTCTACTTATTTTCAATAGGATTCTCTCATTCATGGACTAGTTTCTTAGTATTCTTATTAAAGGAAGAGAGAAAATTACCATGGTGATACATATTCATTTATTCTGAGTACTTTCCATTTTAGCACAATGGCATAATCAGAGGTTCGTTGTTTTTAAGACAAAAGTAGCGTGTTCATTTTTATTAACTTTTGTTGTATCAGTTGAAACAATGAATTATGAATTTTTGTGTATGTTTAAAACTCCGTAAATTTAAAAAATAAGCTGCTCTAATGTTCGCTTGAAGATGAAATGGAACTAATGTTTTTAATTTAATTACAAAATTGAAACATGGTTATTACTGTGTAGCGAAAAAACCATATTTTAAACCAGTTAATTTATAATATTTATGCTCTGTAAATTTTCATTGAGCACTGTTTTGTAAAAATAAAAATAAAAAATATCAATAAGGAACATCGGATTATATATCTTACTGTTCTTTTATATATATATATATATATATATATATATATATATATATATATATATATATATATATATATATATATATATAATAAAAAGAAAGAACAGTAAGATATATAATTCAGTGTTCTTATAGATATTTTTTTTACAAAATAGTGCTCAATGTAAATTTATAGAGCATTAATATTTTATATATATATATATATATATATATATATATATATATATATATATATATATATATATGCGGAGATAGATATGAATGAACAGAAGGAAGATATGACCAGATTACGACAAACATATAGGTAAGTACTTATTAAAATCAAGATAGATTTCACAAAGATTCAGGAAGATTGTGGTGGCTCTTTTTTTCATGCTTCTATAGGAAAACCTTTTAACTGTTGATATAGTTCCCTGAAATTCTGCCTTTTACCTTTGTTCGAACAGCGACCACTGGTGTCATTTTCAGACAAGTAACTTTGCCATTAAGCCAGCGAACGCGTTCACTACATTATCTTGAAGAGAGATGATTAAAATGTCCGTAAAAACAATAGCGTATGTCCAGTGGCAAGATGGTAAGTAAACAAGTTAAATAAACGTATTCGTACCGTAACAAATTTTTACTTTCCTTTTCTTGTTAGAGGAAAATAGAAACAGAGATATAGTCTAAAGTTACTTTAGATGCAGTCCCTCGGCGAATTTTCAGACACGGAAGACCAAAAAAAATATCTTGTATTATATTACTTTTCCTCTTGTTTGGTCTAAAAGTAGCAAATTGGTTTCGTTTCGCTTGTTTTTACAATTTCGTTTCGTTAGCTTTTGCTTTCATCCAACATTGTTGGGTTCTTGTTTTCACCCGTTCTATTCTTTTGTTTTCACCTTACTTTTTTTCGACATGTTTAGACGATTTATTTATTTATTTTACTTTAAGTTGCCCTGATGGTAATCACTTTCTTAAAACAGGTATGTTTTTTCACAGAACAGGTGTATATACATATATATATATATATATATATATATATATATATATATATAGAGAGATAGAGAGAGAGATACATAGATAGATGCATAAATTTAAATAGATAGATATAAAGATAGATTTGAACAAACTTTGCAATATCCATATATATATATATATATATATATATATATATATATATATATATATATATATATATATATTATCTAAATAACTAAAATAGATAGATATGAATAGAGATTTAAATAGACAGACACAGGGAGATAGACAGATCGATAGATAGAAAGATATAGATATATAGATAGATAGAGAGAGAGAGAGACATAGATTTAAATAGATAGATATAAAAATAGATTTGAAGAAACTTTGCAATATGCATATATATATATATATATATATATATATATATATATATCATATAAATAACTAAAATAGATAGATATGAATAAAGATTTAAATAGATAGATAGATAGATAGATAGAAATGGATTGAGATTTAAATAGATAAATAGTAATATATAGATTTATATGAATAGGGATTTAGATAGATAGATAGATAGATAGATAGATAGATAGATAGATAGATAGATAGATAGATAGATAGATATGTTATAGGGGTTTAGATAGATTGATAGATAGATAGATAGATAGATAGATAGATAGATAGATAGATAGATATGAACAGAGATTTTGAGTGATAGATATGAATAGAGATTCAAATAGATAGGCAGATATGAATAGAGATTTAAATAGATAGATAGATACTTAAAGATTGAAATATAAACAGATAGATATTGATGTGAAAGTCACTGCATAAATGTCCAAAACGTGAGAGAAATATTGAATATTTTTTCACTATACTAAAGTATGTGCATTATACTCTTACATCGTTAAAAAGTCCCTTAATCTTTCTATCAGCTTTATTCTTACTCGTATCTGAGTGAACCCAAAATGGAGTATTGTTGCTATATCTGGGCGGGAGATATCCAGTCCTCACTAAACAGCTTTAATAGGGTTCCACACCATTTGTGCTGTCTCATCTGCCGCCTCGTTCACACGAACGCGAGGGCGTCGCATGTTTATTGCTACTTGAGGCGACATCAATTCTTTAGTTCCACTCGCTTCGATCTTTTTTTTTTTTCAGGTAAGGACCGCCTTACTACTTCCGCAAGTTTGAATCAGCCTCATTTCCGACATATTTCTTTGGTTGGAAGGTTTGGTTTGGTTTGTTTTTATACGGCACATACACCTCAATTTAATGCCGACATTTTTTTCCCGGTAATATTTTGTTTTGTTACTCTCGCTCCAAATCTTCCGCAACCCCCTGCATCCTAGTGGCTTCACGCCTTGCTTGGGACGTAATGCTTAAAAAAAAAAAAAATCTATTTCTGGTAATATTTTTTTCCTCAAAAATGTATAGCTGGTAATATTATTTTAAAACATGTATTGCTGGTAATATTTTTTTTTCAAAAACGTATGCTGGTAATATTTTTGTTCAAAAATATATTGTTGGTAATAGTTTTTTTGTTTTTTTTTTAAATATATTGCTGGTAATAGTTTTTTTTTTAATATATTGCTGGTAATAGTTTTTTTTTAATATATTGCTGGTAATAGTTTTTTGTTTTTTTTAAATATATTGCTGGTAATAGTTTTTTTTTTAAATATATTGCTGGTAATAGTTTTTTTTTAAAATATATTGCTGGTAATAGTTTTTTTAAAATATATTGCTGGTAATAGTTTGGTTTTTTTTTTTCAAAAATATATTGCTGGTAATAGTTTTTTTTTTTTCCAAAAATATATTGCTGGTAATAGTTTTTTTTTTTTTCAAAAATATATTGCTGGTAATATTTTTATTTTTTCAAAAATATATTGCTGGTAATAGTTTTTCTTCAAAACTATATCTTGCTTGTGATAGTATTTTTTTTTTTTCAAAAATATATTGCTGGTAATAGTTTTTTTTAAATATATTGCTGGTAATAGTTTTTTTTCTTCAAAAACTTATTTCTAGTAATAATTTTTTACAGAGTACTTCTGGTATTAAAACCTATTTTTACACTTTTATAATGTTTTTTGCTTCAGTTTCGGGGTTAACTAGTTGCCCATAGCTGGGACCCTAACAGACGCTACCACCCCTGCTAAGGGTGGACCTGGGAACATCAGCAATTAACAGGCGGTTCCACTCTCCTCAAAACTACCAGATCAGAGGCCTTGATGTTGAACGTAGTTTATCGTCTTACCCAGGATGCGGATGTAGTTTATCGTCTTACCCAGGATGCGGATGTAGTTTATCGTCTTTCCCAGGATGCCTAGTCGGAAGGATGTTCCACCCAGAAAGATTAAAAACAAAACAAAAAAATACACTACTTCGTACAACAGATTCCAACGTGTATGATTTTTTGTTTGTTTGGTTTTTTTGGGGGGGGGTTCTTACTGTAAAAAAACAGGGAGCCACTCGAGGTAGATGTTTACAGAGTAAGAGGCACAGTTTATGCGGATATGTGGCGAAGATGACCGTTAATCCTGGACTTAAGATTAAGGATAAGATTGTAATGATCTGGAAGACACTCTCTTGGTAGTTGGTTTCACAAAGCAGCGGTTCGCGGGAAGAAGCTGCTCGTGTGGAATTTACATCTCAGCAGCGGAACACGGGGGCAATGAGGATGCTTCACTACAATGGGTGTGGCATGGCGGGTCAAAGCCATTAAGGTTTTAACTGGTGGAACTAGGAAATCGCCTAAGCACTTTCCATGAAAATAGCGATCGAGCAGCGAAATTCTTACATTTCGTCTGTAAAAAAGGGCTTGTAGGGTGAAAAATAATTTATCACCCACAAGGCCGCGGAGATTCTTTTAGACTCAATCGAGACTGTAAAGAAAAGACTGGGACGTTCCTGCACAAATATGACAACAGTATTCACTTTTCGGCTTGATTTGGATCTAGTAAAGGCAGAGAATATCAGGAGTCAGGCTATGAACTTTTCAGTCCACCCTGGTACCTGGAAAGAAACAATACTGTTATTAATAATAAGAAGAGCTGAAATGAATGCATGAAAGATTTCACAGCTGTAGCATCACTCCTTCATAGTCAGCCTATGAACTTTTTAGTCCACCCTCTTGCCTGGAAATAAACAATGCAGCCAGACTATGAATATTTTAGCCCACCCTCTTAGCTATATGTGAAGCTGACAGTCACCAAGCCGCATTGATTCCCATCACCATACTGCCAATATCTGTATTCCATTTTCGACCTGACCTGGATCTCGTAAAGGTATAGGATAGCAGGAAACATGCAAAGGGTGCGATGGATAAATTGTCGCTATATCTTATTTTTAATTTTACGCATGCGCGTTGTTTGTTTTTTTTTTATTTTGTCGACTGCACAGTATAGTAAGGTCATTTGCTCACTGTCTGTGAGAAAAAGAGCACCATGGCACAATTCACTCAGAATTTTTGGAAACGGCATTCCGTACTGCTTGGCATTTCAGTGTGTTTGGATTCAATCTGAGGACAGTGCAGAGGACTCAGAATGAGTTGGATGAGTCTAATAGTGATTACGAAGGTACAGGAGCTCGGAAAACTCACTCTGATCGTTCTGATAAGAAAAAAAAAACTCTAGAATTTGTTGTCGAGGGCCTCATTTTCAGCACGGAGGTCTATATAAAGTGATACAGGTTGTGCTGCTCTATGTCAAGAGGGTGGCAACAAGACATAGTATCATACCACGCAAGCAGGGGAAACCAATCTTGACTGTCAGATAATCTTTGCGACCGCATCACCCCTTAAATCTGATCACATTAACTCCCCAAAAAGCAACCCCCTTGATTATTATGTGTGGAGCGCAGTTGAGCCAGAGCCCAACAAAACTCCTTAACTCCGCCAGAATTTTTGGAAACGGCAGACTGTACTGCTTGGCATCCGCGGCGGAAAACTTCAATACGAACATTTCAGTGTGTTTGAGTGTCAATGTGAGGACAGTGCAGAGGATTTGGAAAGAGTTGGATGATATATCCATGGGGTCTGGAGTGATCACTGCTGATGGCGACGTTATGACTATATTTATGTTCCCACAGTGGCTCAGACTCGACACAGAGGCCTACATCAAGATGGTGGCTACTGAAATACTCTATGTCTGACTACAGGACACTGCACCATGTCAAAATGTTGGCTACCCAGTCATGGCAGTCAGACAATTTCTGCGATCACATCACTTACCTCGCCTCTTAACTCTCCAGCTGTACCCCTCTTGTTTATTACTCTGTGGGAGTAGTTGAGCGAGAGAGCAACAAAACTCCTTGTAACACTAAAGATGAACTGAAGGCAAGGATTATGGCAGCATTCACCAACTTAAACAGGGAGACTGCCCAAAAGATAGATAGATAGATAGATTTAGATAGATAGATATATAGATAGATTTGAGCAAACTTTGCAATATGAATATATATATATGTATGTATGTGTGTGTGTGTGTGTAACATAAATAGATGATATGAATCATTTATCTAAATAGATAGATAGATAGATAGATAGATAGATAGATAGATATAGATAGATAGATAGATAGAAATAAAGAAAGAAACAGACTGAGATAGATAGATAGATAGATAGATAGATAGATAGATAGAAAGCTTTAAATAAATGCGCGTGTGAAATCAGACTAAATAATATAAATAGATAGATATGAATAGAGATTTAAGTAGACATAGATAGATAGATAGATAGATAGATAGATAGATAGATAGATAAAGAAAGAAACAGACTGAGATAGAAAGATAGATAGAAAGAAAGAAAGAAACAGACTGAGATAGATAGATAGATAGATAGATAGATAGATAGATAGATAGATAGATTTTTTGGCAACGGTAGGCTGTACTGCTTGGCATTCGCGGCGGAAACTCCAATACGAATATTTCAGAGTGTTTGGTTGTCAATCTGAGGACAGTGCAGAGGATTTGGAAATAGTTGGATGATATATCCAGTCAACATCATTGGGTCTGGAGTGGTCACTGCTGATGGCGACGTTACGTCTATATTCATCTTCCCACAGTGCTTCAGACTCGACACAGAGGCCTACGTCAAGATGGTGGCTACTGAAAGACTCTATGTCTGACAACAGGACTCTGCACCATGTCAGAAAAGCAGGCGAACCCTGTTGTGGCTATCAGATTATTTCTGTGACCACATCACTCCTTTCATCTATCCACTTAACCAGTAAAGCGAAAGACCAACAAAACTTAGGACAGTGCAGAGGATTCGGAAAGAGTTGGAAGAGTCTAGTGGTGATTACGTATACTTCTGTCCATCTTCACACATGAACTCAAACTCAACACAAGGGCCTATATGAAGTACCTTGAGGATGTCGCGCTGTCTGGGTCAAAAGGGTGGCTGCTGGAAGACCATATGCCCTGCAGCAGGACTCTGCCCTATGTCACAAAAGCAAAAGAACTCATCCTGTCTGTCAGACAATTTCTGCGACCACATTACCTCTTACATCTGGCCACCTAACCCACTAGACTTCAACCCGCTTGATTATCATGTGTGGGCTGCAGTTGAATGAGAGATCAACTAAACTCTTTGTAACACTAACGATGAACTGAAGGCAAGGATTATAGGAGCATTCACCAACTTAAACAAGGAGATCGCTCAGAAGAGATACAAGAGATTTTGATGTCGTCTGTAGGCCGTGGTTGAAGCTAATGGCGGTTTTATTAAATAAATTTACTCTCTCCAAGATATTTTTGTGTAATTTTGGTAAATATATCTGTTAGAATGACTTGTCAGTGCTATTTTCAGTGTTGCCTCATTTAGACGACAATTTATCCATCGCACTATGTATTTGTCGGTCTGGGCAAATGTTTTCAATGACGAAAATTCTCATCATTATTCTTTTGGTGATAGAGACATCACAATTATTTACTGCTGACTGGAGTATTAGTTGTTTAGTTTTACTATTGAGCATAAGGGAGAAAATGCAAACTCGTATAATTGGTTCATATCGATCTCTGTTCATATCTATCTATCTATCTATCAGTCTGTACATTCTATCAGTCTATTCATTATCTATCTATTTATCTATCTATCTATCAGTCCATTCATTATCTGTCCACATATCTATCTATCTAGTCTATTCTATTATCTATCTATTTATCTATCTCATCTATTCATTATTTATCTATTTATTATCTATCTATATATAGTATATTATCTATATATATATATATATATATATATATATATATATATATATATATATATCAGTCCATTCATTATCTATCATATCTATCTATCTATCATTATCTATTTCTGTTCATATTTATCTATCAGTCTATTCATTATCTATCTATTTATCATCTATCTGTCCATTCATTATCTATCCCAGTCTATATCTATCTATCTATCTATCTATCTATTATCTATCTATATTTATCTATCTCAGTCTATTCATTATTTATCTATTTATTATCTATCTATCTCAGTCTGTCATCTATCTATATTATCTATCTCAGTCTGTTATCATATCTATTCATTATCTACCTATTTATCTATCTTAGTCCATTCATTATATCTATTATCATATTTATCTATTCTTTATCTATCTATCTATCTATCTATCTTAGTCTATTCATTATCTACTTACCTATTGTTACCAAGTAATAAACTGACCCCCTACTTAATGCCCAATCAAATCTTATCTACATTTTTAACTTATTTATATAGAAGATGGAATAAACTGATAGACGAAAAGTTATTAGTCTATTGTAACTAGGTTTCTCAAAAAAGAAACTTGCATAATACACGAGATACATGATAAGATCTGATGTAACGAATATGCATACAGCTGGGTTCCCCCTAACAGTAATATGATTCGCTGGTGTCAGCCATAAATACAGACTGATGTGGAGATACAGGACGACGCCTTTTCGCTACGCCTATAGTCTTCGCCTATTGCCTACCACTACGACGAGGACCAGTCCATTACGGTTACCTGTTAGATTGTCCTACCCGGGCTGCCTCTGACTCGACTCTTGACTCCACTTGAACTACTGACTCAACTTAAACTACTGACTATATTTAGTCACCCCCCCCCCACGTGAGCATCATGGGGCACAAGGCCGGATTAACGTGGGATCTTCGAGCCCGTGGGCTCGGCCAAAAATATGCCCATTGAACCCGTATAAAGGGGTTCAGGGTCGGTTTACCTCCCCGAAAGAGACTTCGCCTTTCGACGTAGCCTCGTTCGGGTTCCTCCCCGCCCGAAGGCAGAGAGTTCAACCGAACAGCCGGTCAGGAGGTGAAGGACTGACGATATTTAGTCACCCCCCCCCACTGGGGCATCATGTGGCACAAGGCCGGTTATTTAATGTGGGATCTCCGAACCCGTGGCATAGCCTCCTTCGGGTTCCTCCCTGCCCGAAGGCGGAGAGTTCAACCTAACAGCCTGTCAAGACTTGAGCGACTGACAATATTCACTCAAAATGGGGCATCATGTGGCACAAGGCCGTTTTTAATGTGGGATCCCCGAGCCCGTGGGCTCGGCCCAAAAATATGCCCATTGAACCCGTATAAACGGGCTCAGGGCCGGTTTACCTCCCCGAACGATACTCCGCCCCTCGGCGTAGCGTACTTCGGGTTCCTCCCCGCCGGAAGGCAGAGAGTTCAACCGAACAGCCGGTCAGGACTTGAGCGGCTGACTCCCTGCCTACTCCTGAGGCGCAGTATTTATTAAGTATGGAATAGTCCATTATTATTATCATGGGTAAGATCCCATAATAATCATTTTCCCCAAGCAAGTCTGGAGTGCCACTACTACGCAGGGGTGGGGTACAGGGAGTGGAAGTGAGAGAAAAGACTGAATATAGGGAGAATTGAAGAAAGGACAAAGGTTGAACGGGATTCACAAAAGAGAGAACATGGCAATTGATGTGTTTTTGAATATTGTAATTATCAGGGAAATAAGTGAACGGAATGAAGTTACACAGCCGAGAAGTGCGAGAAAATGAACTGTTGGGGTAGACGAGGCGGTTGCGTTTAATTATTTCAACAGTAAACAGGTGGGACCTAGATGCCAATCTAGTAGCACGCTTAAATTCATATAGTCGGTGAACCAGGGGAAAAAAAAGTTCGTCACAGCAGTTGCCATGGAAATAGATAAGACTGAGGGAAGCCACGTCTCGTCGCTGAAAATATGACTGAAGTCGAGATGCCAAGTCAGAATCGATTATATTACAGATCCTTATTTGGATTTTGTCAAGAATCTCCAGATGAATAGCAGAAGCCCCAGACCTGGATATGGAATCAGTATTCAATTTAAGAACGAATGGTAGATTTGTAAATTAACTTAATAATTTTCTGGCACAGTAGCCGAACATTCCTTGCAGTAGATGCAGCTATTGATTCAATGTAGTTGTTCCACTTGAAGTCAGTTGAAAAACGTGAGGCCAAGAAGTGAGTTGTTCTCGAGGAGTCTAGCTTCCGCTATCTTGTTGGCAGGATGCGGTAAAATTTACAAGCCATTTCTTGCACCAGTTTTTAATCATTTCACTCCTGCCTTACTCTATTGCCTGTCTCACACTATTGCCTGTCTTACCCTATTGCCTGCCTTACCCTATTGCCTGTCTTACCCTATTTTATAACCTGGTGACAGACAGAAAAAGTACTTTATGGTGGTTAAAAATAAAGCAGTTTAAAAAAATTACAACTTTATTTGTATTTGCGATAGTAATAATCTTTAAAAAGTTTAATTATAAAGTTTAATGTACCTAGTTTAGCTAAAATAACTAATGTAATTTCAGGCATTACTGTTAATCAGTTAGCAAATATTTTCTGTTAATTGCAAAATCGTATTAACCTTTGTAGTGCTTATGACGGAGGACATGTGTAAACTTAAATAAAATGTCGATAAAACGTTAAAACATATAGATTTACATCTTTATATGCCTTTTTACAAATTATTTCTATCGCATATACAAATAAAGTTATAAATTTTAAAGTGCACACGAACTTTATGGACACCCTCTGTGTATATATATATATATATATATATATATATATATATATATATATATATATATATATATATATATATATGGATTCCGGGTTGAAATCCGGTACCAATAAATAACAAACGCCAGGAATGAATATACGAAAATAATGTATTAACGTAATAATACAAACTGGTAAAGCAGGTTAGTAGTTCCAGGAATACGGGTTAGTAGCAATATATATATATACAGTCTTTGGTATTGAAGTATCGCTGTATGACTTCTTGCTGAGTCTACGTGCTCGCTCACTGTGACTCCTACAACGCTGTTACCTCACCCCTCACTCTTCCGGTTACCTACAATCTTTTACTCTGTCACTCTGGACTCGACTCTCGCTTCACTGGCAGTAGTATAAGTATACACTGGGTGAGCCCATTTGTATAAAAAGGGGTGGACCCCTCAACATACATATATATATATATATATATATATATAATTATTTATTTAAAAATATGATACCAACGCTACATAAGAGTTCTCATGTTTCAAAACAAGAGCACTATTTTTTTAAAATAATAACAAAAATACTAAAGAACTTTGGATTATTTACCTAACGAGTTCTTTCGTATTTTCTATATATTTTACACACACACACACATACACACACACACATACACACACACACATACACACACACAGGCACACACACAGGCACACATGTTGGTTTCTTCTGTCCATAATACTCTTTCCTAATACGATTTTCCCTTATCCTTGTGTTCACGAACGAATTTCAATCTAGCATCTCTGTGTTTTTTTAATAGCGTTGAGGTTTTCCAAGGGGGAGCCTGACTTTAGATTGTTCCTATTAATTTCTTTGCTTATTGTCCGTTTAGTGACACAGATTCCTGATGAAAGCAAATCATCCTGCAACTCTTGGACTTTGTTTAATTTGACGCATTAATTTCTTCGAAGTCTTAAAGAAATCTTCCGTGGAGCACCTGTTCTTCTTTGGTTTTCAACGGGTTTAACTTTTTTTTAAAACCTTGCAATGAATGAACAAAATGGAATATTACGGTTGTCTGAGATTTTACGGTAACTTTTACTTTCTTTCCAGAGCTTAACAATCAGTTCTTTTTGCGAATTTGTCAGTTCTTTACCTCTTGCTATGATGAAAACCTTCTTGCACGAATATCAATTAAAAATGTTCTCTTTGCATTTTTAGGCTAAAAAATAATTACTAATACCATTATTGGAACATTCTTGAATATCTACTTGAATATTCTAGAGTATTAAAGCAATTTAAATGTTTTAAAATCTGAAATTTGCATTGTACGAATACTTTTTTCACCCATTAAAGTGGATAAATGGGATTTATTTGTATTAAATCATTTTTTCTGTTTTCTCTGCATATTTAGTTATTATGCATGTGTGTACAGTCAATTACATTAAAAGTATGTTTATGCATTAGTTGGAAATACAATAAATTATAAAAATTGGTGCTGGCAGCGTAAAGGTTTGGGAATGTTTTTTTCTGCAAAAAGTACTGGCAAAATATCAGTAAAAGATGGTAGAATGAATGCAGCAGCATATCAAAATATTTTGAAAGCAAATTTAATGATTTCGGTTGAAAAATTTGAACGTCCTCCTGATTGGATCTTCCAGCAAGATAATGATCCTAAGCACACTGCAAAATCTACGAAGAAATGGCTTTCTGAAATTAATGTAAATATCCCGAAATGGCCAAGTCAGTCCCCAGATTTAAACCCAATTGAGAATCTGTGGCGTTATTTGAAAATTCAAATCCAATCGAAAGTTCCAACAAAGATCCAGAATCTGAAGACCTTATGCGAAGAAAAATGGAACAAAATATCAACTAAAATTAACAAATCATTAATTGAGAAGAGGTTGGTTGCTGTAAATTGAAGATATATATATATATATATATATATATATATATATATATATATATATATATATATATATATAGTCGGGGAAAAAACGTTATTTGAAAATTCAAATTCAATCCAGAGCTCCAACAAACATCTTGGATCTGAAGACCATATGCGAAGAAAAATGGAACAAAATACCAACTAAAATTTGCAAATCATTAATTGAGAACTCCAGGAAGACGTCGGTTTCTGTAGAAGTGAATAATGGCTATTCTATAAAGTAATAAATGAGGATTATGTTTTCCTTTTCGTAATGAACGAATACTTTTTCAGCGATTAAAATCAATGAGTAGGATTTATTTCTACTGAATCAAATTTTTGGGTGTTTTCTGTGCATATTTAGTTATTATGTATTTGTGTACAGTTAATTATATGAAAAATATGTTTATTCATTATTTGGAAATACAATAAATTAAAAATTTATACGTATATATTTTTCCCTAACGATATATATATATATATATATATATATATATATATATATATATATATATATGTGTGTGTGTGTGTGTGTGTGTGTGTGTGTGTGTGTGTGTGTGTGTGTGTGTGTGTGTTATTCGTTTGTGACGCTAGTCAACAGCAACAAGCACTTGTACGTAATAAAGAACGAAGTCATCCTTGGTCCTGATTATTTAGATGGATAGATAGATAGATAGAAGAAGATAGATAGATAGATAGATAGATGTTATCAGGCTTAATAAAGAGAGAGATGAACTGGATTTAATAGATAGATAGATAGATAGATAGATAGATAGATAGATAGATAGATAGATAGATAGATAGATAGATAAGAGAGAGATGAACTGGATTTAATAGATAGATAGATAGATAGATTAATATAGATAGAGATGAACTGGATTAATAGAGAGATAGATAGATAGATAGATAGATAGATAGATAGATAGATAGATAGATAGATAGATATTATCAGGCTTAATAAGAGAGAGATGAACTGGATTTTAGATAGATAGATAGATAGATAGATAGATAGATAGATAGATAGATAGATAGATAGATATTATCAGGCTTAATAAGAGAGAGATGAACTGGATTTAATAGATAGATAGATAGATAGATAGATAGATATTATCAGGCTTAATAAGAGAGAGATGAACTGGATTTAATAGATAGATAGATAGATAGATAGATTAATAAGATAGATGAGATAGATTTAGATAGATAGATAGATAGATAGATAGATAGATATTATCAGGCTTAATAAGAGAGAGATGAACTGGATTTAATAGATAGATAGATAGATAGATAGATAGATAGATAGATAGATAGATAGATAGATAGATAGATATTATCAGGCTTAATAAGAGAGAGATGAACTGGATTTAATAGATAGATAGATAGATAGATAGATAGATAGATAGATAGATAGATAGATAGATAGATAGATAGATATTAAAACACTGAAATATTGAGAAATAGCGTGTATGTAAAAGATGACTGCGTAGATACGAGCATACGTCAATAGACAGAGAGCTGTGAACGGACTGAGATTGATAGTGGCAGAGTTATATATGACTGATTGAATGACATAGACAAACGAGCTAGCTTTAACAAAAGACAGGAAAGGACGTTACGAATATGATGATGATTACGGCAACACCGATCACCGTCTTCGTCGTGATCACAAGCATTGAGTCAATATAATTAGAGAAATATATTACTGATAATGCTCTAAAAAAAAACACACGAAAGAACGTAAAAAAGGCTGCAGAAAATTGTAAAACTTCGCCAACCACAAAATCAACAACGAGAGTCTGAATGCCAAAGAAGGAATAATAGAGTGAACAGCTATAAAAAAAAAATTACTTATAGCTTTTACACTCTAACCAATTATCGGCAACGGCCACATGAATGTAATCTGCTTATCTGTTTCTGGGTCCCTGGTCTTCTTCAGCATTCATTTATTGTCCGTTTCTCTCTCCTTCTCTCTCCTTCCCTCTCTCTTTCTCCCCTCCCCTTCTTTCTCTCTCACTCTCTCACTCTTTCTCCCCCCTCCTCTCTCTCTCAAAAACACACACACTTCAGCTTCAACCATTCACCTCCATTCACTCCCCGTACTACTCACACTTGCACGCACCCGACAGCCAATGCTTTGGATGAATCAGACAAGCTAAGTCCACAAAGCAAAAGTGAAAATGAAAGTGAAAGTAGCCTGGGCGAAAAAGATTGATTGTGGCGGGAGAGCGTTCTGCAGAGGATGCAGTGCAATGGCGGAGGGCTGTGACGATTATAAGGTTAACAGAGGATTCCGTTCGCCAAATGTTTCCATCCTATGAATGCAACCCAAAACTGTGAGGAGGTTGAAATGCGTGAGTGTGTATTAACATTAAATTTATAATTATGGTTTACATAATTTCTGGCCTTTAATCAGACAGATATAGACACACACACGTGTGCGCTCGCTCACACACACACACACACACACACATGTACGATGGGGGGTCAAAAAGTACTGCAATTTTTTTTATTATATAAGAAAGAAGTAATACAATCAAACATGTTTATCGTACATCAAGATATATATATATATATATTTATACAGACATGACAGAATTGAATAGACGCTCACAGAAACCGTTTATTTTATTAAACAAGTAATTTATACAAATGAAGTAATTATAAATGGTCATAAATTTAATAACTAATACTTGGTTGACATCACTTTTGCTTTTTTTAATGCAAGGACCCTTGTAGGCATGCTAGCGATGAGTTCATGAATATCATCTTGAGGGATTTCTTGCTATGTTTGACGCAATAATCCTAAAAGTTCGGGCTTAGAAGATGGCTTCCTGTTCTTTTTGTGGAGTTTTTGATCTAATATGCCTCAAAGGTGTTCAATAGGGTTAATATCTGGGGACTGACTTGGCCATGGAAGTTTATTGATCCCATTTTGTCTTAACCAATGTTGCGTTGCTTGAGCAGTGTGACATGGAGCTCCATCTTACATAAAGATGGAGTCATCTTTGCTCATTCTACTACTTGAGAATATTGGAAGGAACCCTTTCTTTATTATAGAAACATATTTGGTTGAATTAATGTTTCCTTCACACTCCAAAAGCTCTGAGCGACCATCACTCCAAATTGCACTACATACCGTTACAGAAAGGCCCTCATGTTTCACCGTTGGCCGCAGTCTTTTTAAATCTTGACTACAGAGTCTCCATAACCATACTCTTCCACTGTCAGAAAATAATGCGAATCTTGACTCATCAGAGAAAATGACAGTGGTCCAAAAGGTCACAGGTCTTTCCACCATCTCATGAGCCCAATGCTTTCTGTGTTGGATATTGGCTGAACGGAGAAGTGGTTTCCTTCTTCGCAGCTCTGCCATAGTAGCCCAGCTTGTGAAGATACCTGACAGCTGTTCTGGGACTGACATCAACTTGTGTTGCTATGTCAGAGGCTTTGCAACATGGATCCTGTTCAACATTTCCAGGGTGGCCTGGATGAGGTTTTATGCACTTCTTGCCATCTCTGGTGAACTGTACGATCACTCTACTAACAGTAGAAAGGGGTATTGAAAGAATTTCAGATATTTTTCTTTGACTAAGACCACCTTCACGTCCTCGCTGAAATTCGGATAGGTCTAATGCTCCTTTCGTTTGTGGCATGTTCCAATATTGTTATCTGCAATCAAATAATCTAAGTTAATTTATCTTGGTTATTAAAAAAAATCAGAAATAAAATTTATCTTAGTGTCTATTCAATTCTGTCATGTCTGTATATATATATATATATATATATATATATATATATATATATATATATATCACATGTTCAGTCCCGTACTAGTCAGCAATGTGATCACCTCTTTCAATAGCAGTTTTTTTTCTTCATCATAAACATAACAATAGACCCTCAGTATCTCTTTCATGAGACCAAAGAGATGGAATTCTGAGGATGCTAAGCGTTCCTCCTACCAATGAAGGTATGTATCCCAACTACGTAAAACTCAGTTGACTGTGGGTGTAGCCAGTTCCTTATAGCAGCTTTCTCTTCTTTATCGCAAACCTAACATTTGACTCTCCGTAATTCATTACACAAGCTTGTTAAATGCATTACTCGATATTTTTCTTTGCCCCTTTTAACTTCATTATTTCCCCCCTGAGTGTCAAATTCTCCTAGACATATTTCCTCGTTATGCGCTCCAAGAAATTAACACAGTTTAATTCTAAATACAAGTATCTCAATTTATTAAATAAACTTCTTTGTTGCTCTCATGTTCAGAGCATGAGATTCTCCACATCATTCTGAATAATTCTATATCTATTACCGCAAGTCTCTTCTTCATCTGTGAAAAAAAACGTCCATATAAGACGAAAGATATTACACAGCCGTTAGCGCTTTTTTCTTTGTTTTTAATATTCCTGGGTCAAACGATAAACTACATCAGGTAGCAAGGGCTCTGATCAGGAGTGTGGAGGTTTTGAGGATCGAGGAACCACCTCTTAATTGTTCTTGATCCCAGGTCCTTACTGCATACATATGAATAGGTTTTAGATAGATAGATAGATAGATAGATAGATAGATAGATAGATGGATCTGAACGGACTGAGATAGATAGATAGATAGATAGATAGATGATATGAACAGACTGAGATAGATAGATAGAATAGATAGATAGATAGATAGATATGAACAGACTGAGATAGATAGATAGATAGATAGATAGATAGATAGATGTTTACCCGTTTTTTAATATGTTTTTATTTGATTTAGAAGACATTTGCCGCTCTTACAATACCAATTCGCATTTCTAATCACTCGGAAAACTTTCCACGACATACCTTTATTCATGGTGATTTACTAAGCATAGCTTAGGTGTGGCACAAAGCCGAAAGCGTGGGGCACCCAGTGTGGATTGAATTCACTATTCATTCGTAAGTGATCTAGTGAGATAAACTCGTCTTCGCTGGTCATAGCTTGTCTTGTCAGAGCTGGTCTAAGCTAGTCATAGCTGGTCTTGGCTTATCATAGCTTGTCCAAGCTGGTCAGAGCTGGTCTAAGCTAGTTATAACTGGTCTTGGCTTGTCATAGTTTGTCCAAGCTGGCCAGAGCTGGTCTTGGCTTGTCATAGTTTGTCCAAGCTTGTCAGAGCTGGTCTTAGCTTGTCATAGCTTGTTCAAGCTGGTCTAAGCTAGTCATAACTGGTCTTGGCTTGTCATAGTTTGTCCAAGCTGGTCAGAGCTGGTCTTGGCTTGTCATAGCTTGTCCAAGCTGGTCTAAGCTAGTCATAACTGGTCTTGGCTTGTCATAGCTAGTCGAAGCCATGATACTACCATGTGCCAGGTAAGTATGACACAATGCCGAAAGTGTGGATCGAACTGACTTCTCAGTTGTAAATGATTTAGCGATACAAACTTGCTGACCATTGCACTACGTCAAAGTGCCCTGTCCTTCTTTATATACGTCAAATCACGTTTAAATCCTCGTTCTATCACCGGCTTTCAACGGCATCAAGTCTGGCCAGTATTTACATGGAAGACCGCTTGACAACACCCGTTACTGTAAACAATGGTATACGTCGTATGATACGGGGTATAATCGACCGAGTCAGTTCGCCAGTGTCTTATCAAACTACTCGTATGCAAAGCAGGCAGTCTCCCATTACAAGGCCGGTTGATGCAAATTTAAGACGTCCTTATTGCTTACTAGTTCAGTTCATGGAATTTTCAGTATCCTTCTGTAGAAGCACATTGTTGCTGCTTCTTGTTTTTCCCCATCTGTGGGGAGATTGTCCATCATTCACTGCCATAAAAGATGGATGCTACAATGTAGTTTTTTTTTCTTTGTATCTGTTGGCAAAATTAATTAGGGTCAAGCACTTTTTTACTGTTTTTTTTTTTACTTTTTAAGACAACTTCTCTGTCTTTTTACAGTTGATAGTTGGTCTTTTTTCATTGCTTTCTTCCACCGTCCTGTTTACCAGGTCCTATAGATTCCTTTCCGAGTCGACCATTTACACAGTGGCATCTGCGGAACTTCAAAATTTCACGCCACGAAACCATTCACTTTAAAGGTGATTCCTTGGTATTTTGAAATTAAAAAATTTTGGAAATATTTAAAACTGATTTTAAAACAAAAAATTTAAATTCACAAAGTTTTTCTGTTACTTTAAACTCAATATAACTTAAAAACCTTTTAACAACACTATTTCTCTTGCCCTCAATATTTTCCGTGGGGGTTAAGTTTCCCAAGCCCCCTTTTTAATTATGTATCCAATTACAATCCAATATTTCGGTAATTTTCCTGATTTAGCAGTATAGCAGTTGATTCTGCTGCCATTTTCTTTATAACTTTCTCCTTGCTTTCTCGCTCCATTTTTTGAATTCTCAGTGTCCGTCTCTAGAACCAGATTTCTCCTGATTCTATTTTTTTCCTCATCCCTTATTCTTTTCTTTATTTCTAACCATTTTGGGCGGGGTGGGGGGTTCTCAGCACCTTGCTTAGCTTTCGGGGTCACTCGTTTGCTAGTTCAACCTGTGTTTGGATCTCGGTATCGCATCCTCAGTTAAAACGCTTCCCATATATTTGAACTTCTGCAACTGCTTGTTTTTTATATCTCCAACTCGTATCAAAGAGTTAACTTTGGTTATTTGGTAGTATTTTAAACGAATTTATCACTGCAATTTCTTAGTGTGTATAGTTGGTAAATTTTTATATAAAATATATTGCTGGCATTGATATTATAAAAATGTATTTATCTATATTTCTGAGATGAGGTATTATGTACACTATTTATATTATTCGGACTATTGCCCTCATCTTTGTCGGCATATTTATTACTAGATTATTAGATTTTTTTTTTAATTTAGAGCGACACAAACCGGGTAAAAAATGAAAAAAAAAAAAAAGATTATTCGGTGATCCCGAAAAACTAAGTTGACTTTTTTTGATTCAATGGCGTTTTGATTGTTAGACCATGATATACGTATTTTATTTCCGAATAAGCATTTTTTTATATCCTTTCACTCCAAGCAAGGCTATAAACCCACTAAGTCGGAATGGGTAAATAGGGGTGAAAGTGAATGAGAAGACTTTAGTAAGGAGAAAGGACAATAAAAGAACAGGTTTCAGGAAGACAGAAGATGGCGATAATGCCACTAAGACACAAGGGGTTACTGGGAGTGAAAAAGAATGAGAAGACATTAGTGAGGAGAAAGGACAATAAAAGAAAAGGGTTCAGGAGAAGAAAAGATGGCGATAATGCCACTAAGACGCATGGGGTTACCGGGAGAGAAGGAGAATGAGAAGACGTTAGTGAGGAGAAAGGAATATAAAAGAACGAGGTTCAGGAAGACAGAAGATGGCGATAATGCCACTAAGACGCAAGCGGTTACTGAGAGTGAAAGAAAATAAGAAGACTTTAGTGAGGAGAAAGGACAATAAATGGAAAGGTTTCAGGAAGACAGTAGATGGCGATAATGCCACTAAAACGCAAGGGGTTACTGGGAGTGAAAGAGAATGAGAAGACTTTAGTGAGGAGAAAGGACAATAAAAGAAAAGGTTTCAGGAAGACAAAAGATGGCAATAATGCCACTAAGACACGGGGGGGTACTGGGAATGAAAGAGAATGAGAAGACTTTAATGGGGAAAATGGACAATGAAAGAACACTTCTAATGAAAGAACAGTTGAAAAATGTTGAATGAAGTGCGTGATATGAATTGAATATCAGACGGAAGGAAGTTGAGATTATTAGGATAAGGCGGATAGACAGGAAGTGAATCTTGACTTTAAGTGGAGAAAATTTTAATGTTCAGCCAATCACCTACATGGTCGTCTGTTTCACGAATTGGCAGTACTTGGGAAAATGATTCTTACAAATGGATCTATGATAAAAATGATCGTGATTTGACCCAGGAGAAGTGGCATGTCATCACCCTCGTGTAAAGATGTGGATAAATAAAATTCTAAAATCGGAGCTTATCTGAAAAGTTTGCATGGAGATTAGCTATTGATCGAGTGATAATTTTGCAGGTTTGCATCCATAGATAAGAAATTGTAGAGTGGATTGATTGATTTCTTTGTTTAACGTCACATAAACTCCTGATGGATAAATTAATGCCGAAATTTAATGTACTTGGGGGCTTAGAATTAATAATGATATTGTTATGGGGTCCACCCCTTTTTCATACAAGTGGACTCGACCAGTATGTACTTGGACTGCTGCCGTTAAATACCCAGGGTCAGTCAGAGTAGAGAGATGGAGATTGTGATTGAGTTGGAGGTAGAGTAATAGTGTGAGGTAACCGCTTGTAGAAGTCACAGTTACAAATACGTAAACTCTAAGGAAGTCCTACTTCGAGACTGAATTTCCCAGACTGTATATAAATATTATTATTGCTACGAACCACGTTTCTGGATCTACTAACCGTATTACCAATTGTATTATTGTGTAAATACATTTATTTGTTATATTTCATTCCCGCGTTTGTCATTCATTGGAGACCGGATTTCATCTCGGAATCCACAACAGATATGATATAAGTTATTCTGCTGTCACAATTGAATACATGGTAGATAATACTCAGCTTTTATGCAAAGGCATGTTAGTGTAGACATAATTACTAGTGGTGGTGATATGGATGCTTGATGTTTTTAAGAACTTGTAAGATATATGGATTAATGTCTTGAAAGAGTTCTCTCAGGTTGATTGTTTGGCTGGTTTTGTTTAGCGGCATATTAACACCTCCATGGGTTATTTAATGCCGAAATCTAAATATTTCTGAAAAATTTTATGGCTTCAAGTAAATATATTTTGAATGCAATTGTATGCCTTTAACTACAGATAAAATGTATCGTTGATCATTTTACTATGAATAGATATTGTTGGTAATTTATTTTATATAAAAATGTATTGCTAGTATTCTTACTGCAAAAATGTACTTTTATAATTTCATAGTGTTTTTTTTTTCTTTCTTTGGAGGTTCACTATTTGCACAGAGGTGGTACCCTAACAGATGCTAATACCTCGCGCCAGGGTAGACCTGGGAATAACAACAATTAAGAATTGGTTCCACGCTCCTCAAAAGTGATAAAAGTGATCGTGATTTTACCCAGGAGAAGTTGCAAGATATGATACATGTTATTCTGCTGTCACACTTGAATACATGGTAGATAATACTCAGCTTTTATGCATAGGCATGTGAGTGTAGACCTAATTACTAGAGGCGGTTATATGGATGTTTGATGTTTTTAAGAATTTGTAAGATATTATATGTCCTGAAAGAGTTCTTTCAGGTTGATTGTTTGGTTGATTTTGTTTAGCGGCATATCAACACCTCCATGGGTTATTTAAAGCCGAAATCTAAACATGTTGAACACAATTTTATGGCTTCAAGTAAATATATTTTGAACGCAACTGTATGCCTTTAACTATTGATAAAATATATTGTTGTTGGTCATTTTAGTAGAAAATGAATTGTGGGTAATTCTACTATAAATAGGTACTGTTAGTTTTTTTTTCCTTTTTTAAAAATGTATCGCTGGTATTCACACAAGGAAAACCATCCAGGGTTTCTGAAAAGTTGCATCTGTAGATTTAGTCTCTATTTAAAAAAAAATGATAGATTTTGTTTGCGGCATATCAACACCTCCATGGGTTATTAAAGCCGAAATCTGTCCCGGCGCTAAGTCGGCGGTGTTGAGTTGTCCCGGCACTCAGTCGGCGGTGTTCAATCAGCGGTGTTTAGTTGCCAGTGTTCAGTTTTTTGTACTATTTGCCCATTGCTAGGACCATAACAGATGCTACCTCACTGGTGAAACTGGATCTGGAAACAACAGTAAAAAAAGATGTGGTTTCAGACTCTTCAATTTGTTAGAATCTGCGTATTGTTGGTAATTTTATCATAAATATGTGTTGCTGGAAATATTTTATATAAAACTATATTTCTGGTATATTTATTATAAAAATGCGCTTTTATACTTTGATAGTGCATTGTTTTGTTATTTGTGTAGGCCCATAATATTTGACCAAAACACGGACCCATAATAGAAGCTGCCACTAGCTGGATCCGAAAATAACAGCAATTAAGAGTTTCCAGGTTGTTCAAAACCTCCAATTGCCCGAAAGGAAGCTTTGCTCCCGGATGTAGTTTATCGTCATACACGGAACTACTGGAGATAAAGGAGTTACATAATAGAGACGCTACGCTAAGAACTCATGTCATGTTCTTAAACAGCCTGGCTAGATCTAGACTTTCATATGGATATTATTTTATTTTTACCAAGAAATAGGATAAACATTAACAAAGCAGAAACTATGATCTAGAATTTGGATGAGAGTAGCGATTGGCCATGGACTCAAATCATCAGAAAAACTCAGAATGTAAAATTAGTAAATTCTGATCTTTTCAATTTTTTTTAAAAATCATTTCATCCCAAGCAAGGCAATAAACCCACTAAGACGCAAGGAGTTAATGAGTGCGAATGAATATGAGGAAAAAAGAAAAATATTAATAAAGAGAGAAAACTATAAAAGAAGAGGAATTAAGATGACAGAAGATAACGATTGATATTGCATTCAAATTGAAAGATCAAATTTGACTGGAAAGCAAAAAGCAAAAAATAAAATGTTGTAGAATTTAGGGTTATATTAACTGTAAAATAGTGAGACCTAACTGCCAATCTAAATTTGTGAGTTTGAGGTACCAAACAGTAAAGAACAACAGAAGAATAACCATGAAAATATTTGTGGAAAAGGCACAGGGTGCGAGACATTTTTTTTAATAACACGTCCAAAACGAGAAAGATGAACTGGCTTATAGATCGATCGATAGATAGATATGGACAGTCTTAGATAGATAGATAGATAGATAGATAGATAGATATGGACAGATAGATAGATAGATAGATAGATAGATAGAAATAGATGATGAGAGAAATAGATAGATAGATAGATAGATAGATATAGAAGAACAGACTGAGATAGATAGATAGATAGATAGATAGATAGATAGATAGATAGATAGATAGATAGATGATGAGACTGAAATAGATAGAGACTGAAATAGATAGATAGATGATGAAGAGACTGAGATAGAGATAGATAGATAGATAGATAGATAGATAGATAGATAGATGAGACTGAAATAGACAGATAGATGATGAGACTGAAGATAGATAGACAGATGATGATGAGACTGAAATAGATAGATAGATAGATAGATAGATAGATAGATGAGACCGAAATAGATAGATAGATAGATAGATAGATGATGAGACTGTGATAGATAGATGTGTATATATATATATATATATATATATATATATATATATATATATATATATATATATATATATATATGTGTGTGTGTGTGTGTGTGTGTGTGTGTGTGTGTGTGTGTGTGTGTGTGTGTGTGTTCATTTCTTGTTTGTGTGCATTTTCTCCCTACATCTGGACGTTTATCTCGTTATTTTTCCACTCTGTGCATTTCTTTCCAATGAGTGAACGAATGAAGGAGGCCTAATAAGCTACGGCCATATTAGTCCCCAGACGAAGTCCATTCCTTACCAAAACGGATGATGCTATCAGTGTATTATTCATTCAGTAGTCCTTTCATCTTTACTTTTTCATTTTACCGCCATTTTTTCTACTTTCACTTTCATTTTCATTTTCATTTACCTATTCTTTTGTTTTGTTTTTTGTTTTCATAAGTTTTTTTTCTTTTGTGCATATTTTTCTTTTTACTTTTTCTTTTCTATTTTTCCTGATTCCTATTGCTGTTTTCAGAGAAAGATTTTTTTTTACTTACACTGCCTTTTTTTCTTAATCTTTTATTCATTTTTGGGACAACTCCATCCACCTCTCCTCATGCTTCTTTCCATTATCCCATTCTTCTACTACTTCTTTTTCTTCTTCTTCTTCTTTTTTTTTTTATTATTATTATTATTATTATTATTATTATTAATATTATTAATATTATTATTATTATACTTTTAACATCGGGCCATCAGACAATATATTAATAAGCAGTATAAGGATCATAGTAACATTAAACTGCTCATAATACCAAAAATACTAGTAAAATCAAATATTATTACCCCTTCATCTTTTCTTTCTTTCTTTCTTTCTTTCTTCTTGTACTTCTTCTTCACATCGTTACTTAATATCGAACCATAGCGCCATCAGACAATACATTAATAAGCGGTGTAAGGATCATAGTAACGATAGGCAGCTACTCACAAACAATATCAAAATACTAGTAAAATCAAGCAGTAAAAAAACAGAATTATGATGCTCGTACCAATACTCATACAACAAAAAGAAACATCTATAAGTAAAAAAGATTATAATTTAAGAGCCGGCAACCTGAGACATATTTCTACTTCCACTTTCACTTTCATTTTCCTATTCTGTTGTTTTGTTTTGTGTTTTCATAAGTTGTTTTTTTTTTCTTTTGTACACGTTTTGAATCTTTTCAGATTTTTCTTTTAGCTTTTTCTTTTCTATTTCTACTGATTTGTATTTTTGCTTACACTGGCTTTTTTTTTCTTAATCTTGTATTATTATTTTTTTTTTTGATAACTCCTTCAACCGCGCCGTAACCTTCTTTCCATTATCTCATTCTTCTTATTCCTCTTTTTCTTCTTCTCGTTATTATTATTATTATTATTATTGTTATTATTATTATTATTATTATTATTAACATTAGACATTCTTTTTTATGGCTTCTACATCAATTCTCGTCGTCGTCTTATTTTCAATTTCAGTCACACTTCTTTTTCTTAATATTAATGCCCTTCATCTTTTCTTCTTCTTCTTCTCCTCCTCCTCCTCTTCCTCCTCCTCCTCTTCTTTCTCTTTCTCTTTCTCTTTCTCTTCTTCTTCCTCCTCCTCCTCTTCTTCTTCCTCCTCTTCTTCTTTGTCTTCCTCCTTCTCCTCATCCTCTTCTTCTTCTTCTTCTTTTTCTTCTTCTCCCTACTCCTCCTCTTCATCCTCCTCCTCTTCTTTCTCTTCCTCCTCCTCTTCTTTTTCTTCCTCCTCCTCTTCTTTCTCTTCCTCCTCCTCTTCTTTCTCTTCCTCCTCCTCTTCTTTTTCTTCCTCCTCCTCTTCTTTCTCTTCCTCTTCTTACTCTTTCTCCTCCTCTTCTTCTTCCTCCTCCTCTTCTTCTTTGTCTTCCTCCTTCTCCTCATCCTCTTCTTCTTCTTCTTCGTCTTCACTAGGGCTCACCTTCTTAAAATTGTTCCTTCTTTTTCACATAGTTTACTTATTATCGGAGCATAGTACCATCAGACAACACATTAGTCAGTGGCATAAGGATTATAGTAACAATAAACAGCTACTCACAAACAATATCAAAATACTAGTAACATCAAACAGTAAAAACAGACATCTATAAATAAAAAAGATTATAATTTAAGAGCTTGCATGCTCAAAATATATAAATTTAAACAAATAATTAAATAAACACACACACACACATCACGCCTTGCCTATGTCACAACATTATTTACCAACGATTTATTTACCAGGACACATGGCACAGTGGATAAAGGCGTTGGTTAGATCCAGTGACAGGGACCCAAAGAGTGTGAGTTCAATACCCGCTTAAGGCAGTGGAGAACATTCATAGGGAAATTAACAGGAGGTAAACTGACATCCATTAAACATGTCACCGGGAACTAGAACAATCTGCCCAGTGAGCGAAATAAAAGGTTCAGTTCGACATTCAAAACATCTGAAGAAGGCCGGAGCGTACAATGGCCGAAACGTTGTAATAAATATGTCGACAAAGATGAGGACAATAGTCCGAATAATGTAAATAAGGAACATTTGCCTAGTATATATATATACATACATATATATAAGTGTGTATGTCCATTGGAAATGCTATTTTAATTAAGTCGGGGATTCTACCACTAAGCCGTTGGCGCACAGTAGGAAAAAAGGTGAATTTAAGCGTATTTATTTTTAGATAAACACACAGTGACTGAGAGAACTCGATTCGATTTACCGAAGTGTCTTGCATTATTAGCCGTAATAGTAACTGCTTACAAACCCACATTTCCTCCAAGATAGCATATATCTATCTTTATATATATATATATATATATATATGACTGATTCCATCAATAAAACTATTGTCTGATGGCCAACATCCATGTAACGAAATACGTTACTAATAAATTTATTCCATCATTTTATTAATTTCCCTACCCCACACACACACACACACACACACACACACATATATATATATATATATATATATATATATATATATATATATATATATATATATATATATATATATTGTGTGGGTGTGTGTGCATTTTAAGTAGAAATTATCCAATACTGCAAAATGTTAGTAAAGACAACCTAGGAAGACTTATACCACAGTTCTACCAAAATGAACTTTGGACGATTTCTGCGGAATTTCCTCCTTGTCTGAGAAGGATTATTCGTAATTTGGAAAAAAATCGACCAATAAAATTAATCGACACAAAAACGTCTGTTGTCTTTAATAACATTTTTGTTTATTTCTTTTCTAATTGAAAAATGGACACAAGTGTGTCTGAAAATTGGACACAGTCGTCTCCAAAAATTCTTACTTTAAAATCATTCCCTTCTCGCTTCAATTTAGTCGAAGGATTAATATATAATAAATATCATCAATCTTGCATTTTCTAAGACAAAAAAAGTATTGTGTTCATCATTTTCTTAAGACAAAATTGTTGTGTTTATTGAAAATTAATTTGCGTGTGAAGATATTTTATTATGTAGGGACGCGTGCAAACGTCAAGGGAGGTAACTAAGGTAACTATAGATAGCTTCAAGAATTTTTAGTTAAAAATAAGTAGCCAAAATTTTCTGAATTATTTAATAAGATATGACTTATAAAATGGAGTAAGTCCGACAATTTAATTTTATAGATTTTCTATTTATACGTTATATTTATGGATAAAATATTTAAGTAAGTGCTCTGATTTAAATTAACAATATGTCTTGGGCATTCAGGCCGGTAAATGTAATCAATAATGTTTATTATAAACAGAGCATTTACTTAAATAATTGTATCTATAAAAATAACGTGTATATCTTTCCTCAGAATCGTCTTTCAATAATTTTATAATTTTTTAAACTTAATACAGATTAAATTTAAAATTGGTAATTTTTAATATTTAATTTTATAGTAAAATTTAATATTAATTAGTTAAAATGAATACTAAGGAGGGGTGTTTGGATGGATTTGAACCTTTTAAAACCCTTTATTCTACATTCAATACCATCACTTGATAAAACACCAGAAGTGTTGAAACAAAATGGCTATTTTTGTAGTGATTTTATAACATATTTATGTTATAATTTTCGTATAAATATATATATATATATATATATATATATATATATATATATATATATATATATATATATATACATTGTTATATTTTACATGAACATAACCACTACAAAACTACATATTCTGATGTACAGTTTTGTAGTTGTATACACACACACACACACACACACACACACACATATATATATATATATATATATATATATATATATATATTATAAATTAACTGATTAAAAATATGTTTTTTCGCTACACAGTAATAACCATGTTTCAAAAGCTGAAGCTAAAAACTTCAAATTTAATTATATAATTAAATTAAAACCATTAGATTCGCTTCATCTTCAAGCGATTATTCCAATATTCGTTTGAAGATGAAACAGAACTAATGCTTTTAATTTAATTATATAATTAAATTTGAAGTCTTAACTACAGTTTTTGAAACATGGTTATTACTGTGTAGCGGAAAAAACATATATTAAATTAGTTAATTTATAATATTTATGCTCTGTAAATTTACATTGAGCACTATTAACAATATCCAAGATGAAGGTATAAACATTTTTGGCATGTTTTATTGAATAAATTACAGACATTATGTTTGCTAATTTTTTAAAAATTCTTAACTATAAAAAGATTATCACACAACAGCATCATATTTTGCTTTCGTCAATAAAACCACCAAAAAGAAGGTCCATATTTGAACGTATTGATAGTAAGAGCAGCCTGTAGGAAGACTGGCTGGTGAAAGACCCTATATCTGGCAACAGGACTCTGTACCATGCCACACAAGCCAGTCGTGACTGTCAGACAATTTCTGCGACCACATCACCCCTTACATCGGACCACCTGACTCCCTAGACTGATTATTAAAGTGTGGGGCGCAATGGAGTCTCAGACCCACAAAACTCGTTTTCATCTTTGCATCATTTAGACGACAATTTATCCATCGCACTCTGTATAACTTAAAATGTGACGTCAGTGTTATTTTCATTTTGCATCATTTAGACGACAATTTATCCATCTCACCGGGTATATCTGTTAAAATGAGGCGTCAGTATCATCTTTCATTTTGCATCACTTAGACGACAATTTATCCATCGCACTCTGTATATCTTAAAATAAGGCCTCAATGTTATTTTCATTTCGTATCATTTAGACGACAATTTATCCATCGCACCCTGTATATCTAAAAATAAGACGTCAGTGTCATTTTTATTTTGCATAATTTAGACGACAATTTATCCAGCGCACCTAGTATGACTGTTAAAATGAGACGTCACTGTTATTTTCATTATTGCGTTATTAGACAATTTATCAATCGCACCCTATATATATATATATATATATATATATATATATATATATATATATATATATATATATATATACATATATATATTAAATTACAATAAACGTGCAATCAATTTACAAATACATGAATTATTCATACAAAACTAATGCAAAAGGTTAATGATTTAAATGGCAAGACATCCATCTTGCAAACGATTCAAATAGTACACAAAAAACCTCTAAATCCGTTATGCATGGGTTGATCCTTGTTTATATAAATTTCTGCCGTATTAGTTGTTATTTTTACTACAAGCTTTCGTCTGTTCCTACAGACATCGTCAGGTATATAATAGATGTTGTTCTTGGTTTTTCTCTTAGTAATAAGAGGACATCGAAAAAATATATGTGTATTGTATCCGGAAATGCTATTAAAAAATGAGTTATTGGTTTTTGAACGCGCCAAAGCAACGCTGAGTTTGATTTTGAATTTTTTTAAATGTCTGCGTCTATACCAAATATGGTAATGAACAAATGTTTTTACTGGTAAATTTTTTTACTGTCAAAGTGGCATGAACTATATTGTTCAATAATTACAGTAATGTCGCACTTATTAACCAAAAACATGGATTCAGATATTTAAATTACAATAAACGTGCAATCAATTTACAAATACATGAATTATTCATTAATGCAAAGTTTAATGATTTAAACACATCCATCTTGCAAAACAAAAAACCTCTAAATTTATCATGGGTTGATCCTTGTTTATATAAATCTCTGCCGTATTAGTTGTTATTTTTACTACAAGCTTTCGTCTGTTCCTATCGTCAGGGTATATAATAACTCTTAGTAATAAAGGACATCGAAAATATATGTGTATTGTATCCGAAATGCTATTAAAAATGAGTTATTGGTTTTTGAACGCGCCAAAGCAACGCTGAGTTTGATTTTGAATTTTTTTTTAAATGTCTGCGTCTATACCAAATATGGTAATGAACAAATGTTTTTACTGGTAAATTTTTTACTGTCAAAGTGGCATGAACTATATTGTTCAATAATTACAGTAATGTCGCACTTATTAACCAAAAGTCGCACATGGATCAGATATTTAAATTACAATAAACGTGCAATCAATTTACAAATACATGAATTATTCATACAAAACTAATTGATTTAAATGGCAAGACATCCATCTTGCAAACGATTCAAATAGTACACAAAAACCTCCATAGTTGTTATTTTTACTACAAGCTTTCGTCTGTTCCTACAGACATCGTCAGGTATATAATAGATGTTGTTCTTGGTTTTTTCTCTTAGTAAAAACCAATAACTCATTTTAATAGCATTTCGGATACAATATATAATTTTCGATGTCCTCTTATTACTAAGAGAAAAACCAAGAACAACATTTATATGACGATGTCTGTAGGAACAGACGAAAGCTTGTATAAAAATATATATAAATATATGTAACGGATTTAGAGGTTTTTTGTACTATTTGAATCGTTTGCAAGATGGATGTCTTGCCATTTAAATCATTAACCTTTGCATTAGTTTTGTATGAATAATTCATGTATTTATATATATATATATATATATATATATATGTATATTGGGGTGTATGTGAGTGTGTGTTAGTATGTTAATAAAAAACATATATTTATGAATTTAAGAAAAATTGCCCTCTCTATCAAGGTGCAAAATTAAAATTAGAAAATCACATATGGCACGAAATGTTATCTTCGCGTTTTATCTATATATAATTATTTACAGCGATAGCTCCCCTCCCCCTTGTCCTCTTTCCTCTCATCTATGATGGATACGAATCGCAAAAGCCTCTTCTCCCTGACGCCTTTTCTAATTATTCATATACGTAATCTATTTATATGCATCACACACGCATACATATATATATATATATATATATATATATATATATATATATATATATATATATATATATATATATATATATATATATATCGATACAGCTGTTGTTTTACAGCTGTGCAAATATGAAATTATCTCAGTCAGAGATTTCCAGGAAAGTTTGGATAATTCATGGTGAGACTCGTGACGATTGGAAAAGACCGCGATGTCGAGAGTTTATGGTTGATAGCTAGATTTCCCATTCAGCATTTCCTCCAGACGAGACGAGCAAACCCTTTCCCCTGAAATGCAATATCCAAAGCCTTTTCTTTTTTTCTATCACTACTGCTATGGCATATGTTCAGACGAGCTCCATTCTTTAGCAAAATTTTCAGCGCTTTACAGCCCAAACCGTCTGTGAGTGTCAAATTCTCTAAGCCCACTTTCCTAATTATTTGACCTAGAAATTTCAACTGTCTCTTTCTGGCTTCGTTTTTTAGTTATATTACCCTTAGAACTTGGGCGTTACCTACATTGTTCAGTTCGTTGTATTTTCATCAGCCTTCTGTAGTACCCTATTTCTGTTGCCTCGTGTATTGAACACTAGCAGCATGGCCCGGCGTTGCCCGTGCTTGATTCAAAAATCATACGACTCATACAGTAATCGCTATCACTAGACTTAAAATATTTTTGCCCTTCCTTGCCTTTAAAAAAGTGTCCTTTGCCGTGCTGATGTTGCTACATGCCTTACTTCTTGCCTATCTCACACTGCGAATTTTTTTCTAAGCTCTATACTAAACATTAAATCTGTTACGAAAAAAGAACTAAACAAAATCACCACAAAACGATCAGCTTTAAAAAAGGACTCGTAACTGGAAAAACCGAATGAAAAAAGAATGTTAACAAAAATACTTTTTCACACCTATCCCAGTTCTGCGGAATCAGAATCAACGTTGAGTTTAAGCTAGCGAATGAGCCAATTGGAGTAAAGTGCCATGCAGATTTAAATTTTTCCGACTTGTGACGGATGCAGCTATCGATTTTTTTGCATTCTAGTATGCTAGTTAACATTCGTGTCAGTCAGCTGTTGGCTCTCACGCTGGCCAATAGAATCTTCCTGTCTATTCGTGGCAGCCTACTATAGGCTCTCACTCTGGCCAGTAGAAAATGGCCGCAAACTACATGAAAACTGCCGTAGAAGCATGAAAAAATCGATTATTTCCACTATCGATTGAGTTGGGAAATGCAACGTTGGTCTTGGCCTTCCCGCTAACTTGGAGCAGGTGCATGTAAAATTTGGTGCAAATCCGTCGAAAATTGCGTCCGTGCATTCGTTACACACACACACACACACACACATCCTTCCTTTTATAGATAGAGATACATCTTGTCGCATCTGCAGTTCTCGTTATTTGTTTCCGGAAATGTACCAACACTTGGTAGCCGCCCTAGTACACATTCTATGGCACAACAAACACGGTGATATAACTATCCCTTCTCGAAATATACTACACGTGATCGTCACTCCAGATCGTTTTTATATCGCAATAAATGCACTTACAGAGTCTGGTATTCGGTTAATTTGCAGTATAAGCACCAAAAAACATCCACTATTGAGAACGTACCATTCTGGTGTGAAATTGTTTGGTTATTTCGAAAATGACATTAAAACATCGCGCTCGATTACCGTTATCGATTTATCGTCAATGTGAGTTCGATCTCTTTCGCGTTGTCCGGTCGCCATTACTGGCGTTGTTTACATGCGTTTCCCTCTAGTCGTAATGAGCGGAAGCTTACTTAGTTAACGGCCTTTTTACAGCTTTTCGTTTCTTACTGGTCTTGATTACTGCGCGATTTTCGCGGATGTTATTTTAAAATGCGCTCATTTTTTCAAATAAAATTTTAAATGAATTATATTTTTTTCTGTGTTGTACTTAATATATCTGCTTATAACTAATGAAACAGAATCTCACCCTAAAATGTAATTTATGAAGCTTTAAATTCACGACACTTTCACAACACATAAAAAAAAGATAACATCGTTGAAAAAAGGCAAGTTTTATTTCATTTTATCTTAATTGTCGAGTTATACTTTTTTTCACGTATTCATTTCAAAATTTGCGCATTGTGAAGTAATCAAGACAAGTGGGGCTTCTACGCAAATGTATGTAAACCTCGCCAGTAATGGCGGACTTTCTGTGTACGCGATGAGAAAGAAGTCGAACTTACGTTGTCCATAACTTCTAAACGGTAATCGAGCGCAATGTTTTAATGTCATTTTTAATGGCACATTCTCAATACCGGGGTCTTTTGATGCTTATCCTGCAGATTAACCGAGGATATAATAAAGCACCAATTGCAGAAGGAGTAACTTCAAACAAATATAGCAGCTCATCGAAAACATCCCAATAACAAACCATGTGTAGAAAAGGAGCACTGGAAATGCTACATTAACAAATTTAGTAGTTTATTAAACAAGTTACATATTTAACGGTAATGGGGTCTCCATTATATACTGTCCTCACGTGTTCACTTAAAAGTTTTCATTTATAATGACGGCAATATTAACTTAGTGCCACGGAGGAGGGTGCTTTTTGTTATATTGAAAATGAACCAGATTTTCTGCAACTCCCCTACTTTCAAAAAAATCGGTTCTTTTCAAACCAGTCCCAATATTAAACATTCCAGATTAGTATTATTATTATTATTATTATTATTATTTTTATTTTCTTTGATTCCTAGCGTTTACACATTTCTTTCCGGGTCCCGCCCAGGGACCTAAGGTTAGAAATGGCGTCATGACACTTTCCACTGACAAAAAAAAAAAAAAAAAAAGAATTAAATTACATAGATAAAGCCCTTCGTAAAGTGTGGGCTGTACTTGTCAGAACAATTTTTTGTATCTCCTTGAGGCATGGACTTCCAGGAATCCCTTCAATTAGTCTACTGCAATCTTTTCCAACCAGTCCTAGGGCTCCAACTACAACAGGAATTGTTGATGTTCCCATATGCCACATTTTCGAGATTTCTATTTCAAGGTCCTTGTACTTTGACAACTTTTTGAATATCTTCAAAGATACATTGCAGTCAGCAGGGACTGCCATATCAATAAGGAGGCATAGTTTTTGTTTGTGGTCTTTAATAACAATATCTGGGCGGTTGGCCTTGATTGTTCTGTCAGTGTGTATTGTGTAGTCCCATAGAATTGTAACAGGTCCTATCTCCTTATTATTATTATTATTATTATTATTATTATTATTCCGCTCTGACAATTCATGTCGGACGCATTTTTCCCGGATTTTTTTAGGTGGGGAGGGTCTTAGATCTTTCTCGTATTTTGCAAACGTCTTTCAAATTGGTATACAATCGACATTTTTAACTCGGTTCACCGTCGACTAAATTGGTGGGGTGTTGGGTGTATTGCCATCCAGAACAGTTTGCGCGTCATCATTTCAAAATTCTTGTAGTCAATCTTTACGTTATTTATACCGCAAGTCAAATTCAATTTTCTAGAAATTTGCTAGCCGTTCAGCATACATACTGCTTCCAACCGAATCATCTCCAAACACCTTTGTCAATCATCTTCCTCGTTTCTGACGCTGTTTTTGTTCCACGCTATTTTTTTCTCTCAACAGTAAAATCAAACTCAAAACTGAATTTCTATTTTCGTGATTTTCCAGAAAATAATTACTTTGTCCATGTTGCACACAACTATTGCTAATTTTATTTCTTTACAATAAGTTTCACTCGGGAGCCACTCGAGGTAGAGGTTTACATTAAGGGACAGTTTATACGGAGAGGAGGGGAAGATAATGGTTAATTCTAGATTTGAACAAGTTAAGATTGCAGTGATACAGCTTGCTACTGGCACAAGGCCACAAAAACTGGGAGGTTAATAAGAATCGATCTCACGTCACTTTATTCTTCTTTTCTTTTTTACAGTGAAGTTCCCCTTTTACAAGGCCCGGGAGCCACTCGAGATAGAGGGTTACTGAGTAAGAGACATAGTTAATGCAAATAGGTGGAGAATGTAACGGTTAACCCTAGTCTTGAGCATGTTAATATTATAGTGATCGGGGAAGCATCCTCTTGGGAGTCGGTTCCACAAAGCAACGGTTCGCGAAAAGAAGCTGTTCGAGTAGAACTTACTTCCTCACCGGTGGAATACAGAGGAAATGTGGGTGGGTTGCTACAAAATGAGGGGCAAATATAGTGGAACCAAGGAATGGAGTTCTTCTGAGTAATTTCCGTGGAAATAGCAATAGTGCAGTAAGAGGCTCGGCATATCCCACCTGTGAGAGATAGGTTGGAGGGTGGGAAACAATTCATCACCCACAAGGACTCGGAGACGTTTTCGAGACTGGAAAATGAGGACTGGGTAGCTGCCAGCCAAATATGACAACAGGACTTCATTTTCGACCCGATCTAGCTTTTCTAAATGTAGAGGATGGCATGAGCAGTCAAGGACTTACTGGAAGTGTGCAGGGAGCCGACATTTTAGCCAGCATCTTTAGCGATGAATCGTATGTACAAGTTACACTTGAGGCCAGGTGCGAGTCTGGAGTCCAGTAGACTC